>JAVJIF010013601.1:0-217370 GCA_038442645.1 Agave tequilana | reverse complement strand
TTTTCATTCTTCTCCTCATGCAAATTCCTCTTCTTTCAAACATTCTCAATCTTCCTCCTTCAAACCCAAAACCTTTGCCAGAAGTCTGATGGAAGATTCTGCTACGTCTGCGGAAGAACGAATCACATGGCGCTTCAATGTTTCAACCGAAAGAAAGAACCTATCAAAGCTCTACCAAGAGAAAATGGAGGAAATGGCGGACACAAGATCAACATGGTGGCACTGAACTCCAACTCCTTTAGGTTAGATTCTTCTCTTCCTATTGTCAACTCTATCACCTTCTCCTCGGACTGGTAGTTAGACTCAGGAGCTAATATTCACATCTGTACTGATCGCTCCTGGTTTAAATCCTATCAGGAACAATGTGGAGGAAGCGTGAGCCAGGCAGATGACTCCACTAGAGAGATAAAGTGAACTTGACGTATTGATTTCAGAATGACCTCAAGGAAAATTTTGACTCTTCAAGGTGTCCTGCATATACCCACACTTCGTAGAAATTTGATCAGCGAGTCTTCACTTCTTAGAGCTGGCTATAGGATTGTCAAGAAATCCAATAAGTTTGTAATCTCCAAGTCAAATATCTTGATTGGAAAAGACTTTGTTTCTGATGGCTTTTTTCGTCTCAATGTAATAAATTCTTTTGATAATAAAATTTCAATTCATGTTGCTTTGAACATTAAGTCTTGTGATATCTGACATGAAAGATTGGGACATATCAACTTTAATTCTATCAAGATAATGATTAACTTGAACCTTATTCCTAAATCTTTTTTGACACAACTTCTAAATGTGAAATATGTGTTCAAGACAAACATGTCCGAACACCTTTTTACTCTATCACAAGAAATTCTGAACCCCTCGAACTTATTCACAGTGACGTGTGTGACTCGAACAGAGTTCTCACCCGAGGCGATAGAAGATATTTTGTGACATTTATAGATGACTACTCCAAATTCTGTTACACCTATCTTCTCAAATTTAAGGATAGAGTTCTCGATTGGTTAAGGTGTATAAAGGTGAAACTGAGAACGAACTTGAAAAGAAGATCAAAATTCTAAGATCTGATCGTCGGGGGGAGTATACCTCAAACGATATGATAGAATTCTGTCAAGAACACGGCATTATTCATGAGGTAACTGCTCCCTACACACCTCAATCCAACGGTGTAACTGAAAGAAAGAACAGAACACTGATGAACATGGTGAACTGCATGTTACTCAGCTCAGGTGTACCTGAAAACTTTGGGGTGAGCTCTCCTTTCTGCCTATTTTATACTCAGTAGGGTTCCTCAAAGAGACTCTGACGTTACTCCATATGAACGTTGAAAAGAGAGAACTCCTAACATTCATTTCTTCAAAGTTTGGGGTTGCCTGGCTAAGATTTCAATACTAGAACCGAAGAAAAGAATAATCGGCCCCAAGACTGTTGATACTATCTTCATCGAATATGCACTAGATAGCAATGTTAACCGATTCTTAGTGGTTAACTCTGAGATCAGTGAAATATCCAACAACACCATCATTGAAGCTAGGACGCGGTCTATCTTGAGAACATCTTTCCTCTTAAATCTAGAATCCCTAGTGGTCCCTCTATTATTCTTCTACCTCTGATATTTCTTCTTCTAGTTCTGCTCCTACCGATGATTTTGAACCTAGAAGGAGCAAAAGAACTAAAACTCTTACATCTTTCGGTGATGACTTCTTCACCTATCTTGTGGAAGGTGATCTTAACTCTTTCAAGGAAGCAATGAACTTTTCTGAATCTCCTTTCTGGAAAGAAGCCATTGACAGTGAGATCAAGTTCATAATGGAGAATAACAGTTGGATTCTCACTGACCTTCCTCCAGGATGCAAACCTGTAGGTTGTAAATGGATCTTCAAGAAGAAACTCTGACCTGATTGCACTGTCGACAAATACAAAGCCAGATTAGTTTCCAAGGGTTTCACCCAACAAAAGGGTATTGACTTCTTTGATACCTATTCTCCTGTTGTCAGAATCTTCTCTATCAGAATCCTTCTAACACTTGCATTAATTCATAACATGTTCATTCACCAAATGGATGTCAAGACTGCTTTCCTGAATGGCGATCTTAAAGAAGAGATCTATATGGACCAACCAGAAGGATTCATTGTCAAAGGACAAGAAAACAAAATGTGCAAAATTGTGAAGTCATTATATGGACTTAAACAAGCACCTAAACAATGGCATTAAAAATTTAACAAAGTTATTGCACAATTTGGATTCACTGTCCATGAACAGGACAAGTGCATATATTTAAGAACTTTAGCAATGAGTATATTATCCTTTGTCTATATGTAGATGATATTCTTATCTTTGAAACTTTTCTTGATGCAATACAAAGCACGGTTCAAAGACTCGGCTGAGTCGGAGACGAATCGTATCCGTCTCGGCTCGCTCCGAGACGAGTTCGAGTCACGAGTCGGTCGACTCAACTCAGAGGAGACCGACTCGGCTGAGAATCGGAGTTGACTCGGTCGACTCAGCATTATGATAATGATTTTGTACCTCCTCGTAATTCAATGTGAAAATAACTATATTAGCATGTATTTATATATGTAATTTGTGCAATTTACTCTATTGTGAATGTATTTTGATATGCTTCTACCGACGACGCGTGTATTTATATTTTCGCTTTATGTTTAGTGTGCTATGTGATATATTTGGACATAAAATACATGAATGTGGATATCTACATTTTTTAAAGATTTGTCGTGATTTTTTCAGAATTTTTTGAGCTTTCTATGTAGCGTTTTGCGCGTATCGCCCGATACCGATCCGAGTCGCCGAGACTGATCCGTCTTAGTGCCCGCTGAGTCGGCGGCCAAGACCGCGACTGTGAACCATGATCCAAAGAGTAAAGGATTATCTTTCTCAAAATTTTGATATGAAGGATCTAGGAATGAAAATATCCAAAATCTCTAATGGAATTTCTTTAAGTTTAGCTCATAGCATTGAAAGAATACTTCATAAACTTGATTTTTATAACTCTAAACCAATTTCTACACCCTATGATTTTTCAATTGCTTTAAAGAAGAACACGGGTGAGTCTGTGTCTTAGCTGAAATACTCTCAATTAATAGGTTCACTTCTCTATATATCCAACAGGACTAGGCCTGACATCTCTTATACAGTAGGCAGATTAAGTAGATACACCAGTAACCCTAGTAAAGAACATCGGACTGCACTAGAGAGAGTTTTCAGATGTCTTAGAGGCACAATTGGCTATTGTCTGACTTACATTAGATATCCTGATGTTATGGAAGGTTATAGTGATGCCAACTGGGTCACTGATTTTAACAGTGTTAAGTCTACTACCGGATATGTATTCATGTTCGTGGTGCTGCTGTGTCCTGAAAATCTTGCAAACAAATAGTGATTGCCAGGAGCACCATGGAGTCCGAGCTCATTGCTCTGGATACAACTTGTTTGAAGTTGAATGGTTAAAGGATCTTTTGTCTGCATTCTCTTTTGTGCCTAGACCCATACTTCCAATCTCAATTCAAACTGATTCAAGATCCAACATTAAGATTCTAAAGCAAGATAATGCCAATAAGAAGATGAACAGACATATTCAAATCAGGCTTAAGTCTATTCAGCACCTATTGGACAAAGTTGTGCTTCTGAACTTTGTAAAGTCTGAGAAGAATATTGCTGACCCATTGACTAAGGGTCTTTCTAGGAGTGTGGTCTTAGAATCATCGAGGGAGATAGGTTAAGCCCATGTAGAGTTTACCGACAGCGGGAACCCAACTTACTTGATTGGGAGTTGATTCCATGAAAGAAGTTTAATGTGATAGAAACAAGCTAGATTGATGATACTCGCGTGGAGCATCGACCCGGATATATTTATATCATATATGTAGTAGTGTAGCTACTACCACTTCTCTATAGTGACGATGCTCTTATAATACAGCTAGGTAAGGATGAGTTTAACTCTTAATAAGTCCAGCCCATGTAGTGTGGAGGGTATACTATCCAGCTATAGTACCCTTGGAGGACTTACCTACGTGAGAGGAACCGTGATGGCCGCGGTTGGGGGACAGGGCTGACCCTAGAAACTCTTATGAGTCGGTTATTGTGAGTATGGCATTTAACGTTCAACCCGCTCGCTCAATAGATGGAAACTTACTGTGTGTGTCTTTCATCAATATCTGGTTAAAGAGGCCTAATTCAAGGCGTAGCCCATTATGTCTCTCAGGTGGCGATGAAATTCACTAAAGGTAGATTTAAGGCCGCAAGCTATCGACCCCGAATCTACAGTATGATGTTGCCTGATTTTATTCGTGTTTTATGATCTGATGATTCGATAGTTATTTATTATTGATTTGTTTTATCTTCTCTGAAACTCAAGTTTGGGGGGCTGTTGGATGTGTTTTATGTTGGAGGAAAAACTTGAGTTTCCCTCTTATTTGACTTTAGTTTTAGTCCCACATTGGATAGGAGATGTGAGGTTTGGTAGTATATATACCAACTCCTCTCATGCCTATTGTTATGGGTATTGGGCCATGTGCCACATCCCCACACACGCGCACAAACGCCAAACCGAACCGGGCCGGGCTGGCCGGGTTCGGGTGGCGTGCGCCCACGACTTGTGGACACGAATGCAGTTCGATTCAGGGGGCTCTTAAACCTAAAAGTTTTTTTTGATTTTTCTTTTTTAACTTTATTTAAAATTCTGTTTTGATTTTTTCGGAATTTTCTGTTCGGCTTTGACGCACTCTCCGGATCTGCTCGCGAACTGCACGATCGTGTGCAGATTTGGAGCGAGCCTGTTATAACAGATGAACTCTGAGAATATATAAATAGCTTATCGCAGTTTAGTATGTTTACTATAAAAATCATACAATCTCTGTCTCCCTCCTCCAAATTTCTTTATTGCAAATTCTGGTTCAATTTCCTTGGTAATTTTTTGGAGCATTTCTTTTACATACGGGTAACGAATTTCCATCTGAGCAGAGGCCTAACTCTTCGTCCGGGCTGGATGCTGGTGATCTACCGGGGGAACTTTTACCGCTAGGAGATGAGGTTATTTTAAGGTCCGGACGAGGGACCGACCATCTATCTTCTAGGGCAGTGCTTTTGCACAACTGTCACCTCATGCCTGCAACTTCATTTTCTTTTAATTCTTTTATATTACTTGCATTTTTAGGACAATTATTCAATTGGTTACGAATTTGTAAATGAAGTTGTTGCATGTTTTAAAAAAAAAAAAGAAAATATTGTATTGTAACCAACATCAATCATCAAGATCAACATTCCAACGCCGAGTCAATCACGGACCAATATAGCACGAATCAAACAATCAAAGAGAGAAAGCGAGAAACAAACCATTTAACGAGATTCGATAACTTGCCTACATCCTCAAGGCAGAAAGGAGAAGATCTTGTTCAAACAACTGAGTTACAAGGGTTACAAAGTGATCCGAAGATCCAAATTAGAGAAATTATGCACTTGACAGTAGAATTTACTCAAACAAACTAACCCCAGAACTCTCAATACAAATTCACCAATTCATATTATAATTAAGCGTACAACCACCTCAATTTATAGGCAGGGAACCCACAAAGAAAAAAAATTAAAACTTCTGATTGGATAAAAAAACGAGACAAAATCTTATTTGAAAACCACCCAGAACTCGCAACTGTCGACACACGAATAATTCCGGGACATAGATCTGATACCAATTGCAAGGACTCGAGGTACCATCTCAAAGATTAGCCTTCTAAGTGGAGTTGCTCAAATCTTTATATACTCAATATTATTCTCATGTTTAGCCAATGTGGGACTATTTGTTTGACCAACTCAACATTCTCTCCTTATAAACCATAACATAAATGAGGTCCGATTCAAAACTTCTGAAATTGGATCAGAAACGAGTCAAAATCTTATTTGAAAACTATCCAGAACCCGCAACTGTCGACACATGAATAATTCTGGGACATAGTTCTGATATTGATTGTAAGGACTTGAGTTCTGATACCAATTGTAAAGACTTGAAGTATAGTTGCCCAAATCCTTATATACCCAAGATTATTCCCATGTTTAGACGATGTTAGACTATTTGTTTGACCATCTCAAGATTCTCTCTTTCTAAAGGATAACAAGTAACATAAATGAGGTCCGATTCAAAACTTCTGAAATCGGATCTATTCTGGGACATAGCTCCGATACCAATTGTAAGAACTTGAGGTACCATCTCAAAAGACTAGCCTTTTAGGTGGAGTTACCAAATTCTTATAGACCTAAGATTATCTCCATGTTTAGCCGATGTGAGACTATTTGTTTGACCAACTCAACACTCACTCCTTCTAAACCATAACCAATAACATAACTGAGGTCCGATTCTCCTCACATCTTATCCGCCCTACGCATGATCCAGGGACATACAATGGGATGATTGTTGACGGGATTTAATGATGAGGAAGAAATTTCTTTTCTTGATCCTTTGTCTATTCTATTAGTGTAAGTAGCTGGTAATTGATCATGTTCTTCTCTATCTAATAAAAATTGCATAGATAAGCTGCTTTTATGCACATTTTAATTAATAGAAAATGATAATTTTTCATGAAAGATTGGTTAGCGAAGCAACCTACAGATGGGACAAAAAATTTCAAAATCATCATTCAAGTGATGTGAGGTTTCACGTTTTGTTTCGGAAGAAGATATCTGTAGAAGAATAAAGGCATTGATTTTTCATTATTATTTTTCCCTTTCTTTTTTGACCCAATAAGGCCAGGCACGGATTTTGTTTGGTGTCTCCTAATGGCCGAGTTTTGAATAAAAAATCTCACATAGGAAGAAGAAAAGAAGTAAGTTTTGCATTTTTTCGTAATATATAACAAATTTAGCTCTTTTGCAATTAAGCATCGAAAAGTTTATTCTTCAATTACATAATTCTTATTGCAGTAGGTAGTTTTATGGATGTAGTTTTATGGCTGAGATCCCACAAGCCTCATCCTATTTCCACAAAAAAGTAAAAAAAAAAAAGTCCTTCAGTTGTTTGGAATTGGTGGTTGCTCCTCTTGCCAACAAGATATATGTAAATATTTTGAAAGAAAAAAGTTTTAGTTTGTAAGCTTATCAAAGATATTACTCTTATGCTATTAGAAGTTTTGTACTTTAGGGCGCAATGTCAATTTTTGAAGATAGTTGGTTTTCTGGGAGGTGATGAGGGAGAGTTCTTAAAGGAAGTAAAGAGGGATTTGATGAGTTCGTTAACTCTCATTCAAGACATCATGGTCGAATATTTATCTGAAGAAACACGAGGTGTAAGCATCTTTTCATAAAAAAACTTTTTCAATATGATTATACACACTGCATGTAATTTAGTTGATAGGATTTGTTGCAGGAATTTGCTGAAAAAAAAGTAATGTGCTCCACATTCTGGTTGGATTATAACACAACAATAGAATCAGAAGCATGATTACTTTTATTATGAAATAATTCATCTTTCTTTGTGTAAGCATACAACATCTCATCATTTTACCTTTCTTTCATGTCTTTTTTACTATCTATGGGCTTCCTTTTTACTCCAGATATATTTCATTTTGCTAGATCACATCCTCAACCATTGGAAGAGAGTGGTAGATGTGTCGTAAAGTTGAAGCCTTGGCACGGACAATTCTCCTGCCTTGAGACAGTTATGCACGAAGTTTGAAGGACATCATATCTTGTGAATGCACTCTAACCTTGCAATCTGTTGTATTGGAAGCACTGTATAGATAATGTGTGGCTCGTTGTCTGGATAAAACTGGTGCAAATTCATCTTTCAGAAAATTTTCACATTATGGTTGAAATTGTTGGAATTGAAGAATATATATATATGAATCTTCGAGATGAATTATGGCGAGATCCGTTGATCGAATCAACTGGATGATGGTTGGAGTGTGTTCTCCTTCCATTGGTGATGAACGTGGTATATTCACATGTTCAATTCCGACTTCGAATGAATGAGATATTCAAGTCCAAAGTTTGCCTAATTCAAAGCCAATTGGAACTAAAGTTTGCTACAAGCATTTAGTCCCACATTGACCATGGGATGGAAGCATATGGTGTATAAATAGAGAAAATTGAGAACAAAGGGCGTGCCCTTTGGGTACTTGGAGTTTTCGCGCGCGATTGGGAGGGATCTATGCCCGCCCACACGTATGTGCGTGCGCGCGCCGCGCCGCCGGCGGCGGCGGCGGCGGCGGCCGGCGCCGGTGCCGGGCTCGGGTCCGGGTCTGGGTTCCCTACCTGGCCTGGTTCTTTTTGAATCGGGTCTCGCGGGTATGGATTGCAAGCATACCCGAACCGGACCCGCTCCGCTCCGGATCCAATCCGCCCGCCAATAGACCGCTCCGCGTCAGTTGGACTGCCAACAGTTGCGACTGTTGGGCTGCCAACAGACACGACTGCTGGGTCGAAAGGGTGCGACCTTTGGTTTGGGTTCGAACCTGTTGGGCACTCCTAGAAGGCTATATAAAGGGCTCCAATTCTCAATTGAAATACACACTATCTACAACAACAACTTCTCTTCTCTCTCTCTGAGTTCTGAACTTCAATTTTCTGCGTTCAGAACTGGGAAGTAGAGTTCTGAAGTGACTTCCAAATAGAGAAGTGGGAAATCCGTAACTCAGTTTCCGAAGCGACTTCCAACGGAGATTCTGAAAAATTGTTCTGAAAGAGGAATCAGAAAATTCAACATATTCTTTTATAAGAATTGTTGTCTGAATCTGGTACTTCTGAAGAAAGATATTCTTCTACCTTCCATCGTCCTCAACAGTGGGTGCTCCTCCAGAAGAGTAAAGGTAAATATTCGTTTGAAATTTGTCCTTGTACCGCTGCTTCAACGATCCTGTGAAGGTACTGGTTGACTACGGTTCGACCGTACGGTGATTTGGTAGTGCTATCCAAATACCGTGAAGAAGTGTTGTATCTTGGGAGACCAGCGTCCATTATCCCGTTAGCACCGGTGCGGGGACGTAATTGTCTTAAGGAGATCGCTCTAAGCGTACCTCACTTCAAATACTGTATAAGTGGATTAAGTCCTTTATACAGGAATATACTTTACAGTATATCAAGATTGACTTAGATTCAGTCTAAGTGATACTGTATAAGTGGATTAAGTCCTTTATACAGGGGATATACTTTACAGTATATCGAGACCGACTTGGATTCAGTCTAATTGGTGCTTAAACCAAGGAAGGAAATTGAAAGGTGGTTCTTAAATTAAGGAACGTTCTATTGAACGGAAAACCTCCCACCTGATATTTGCCGACCTGGCCAATTAGATTGTTGATATCTCAGTGATCTTGATTAGTTGTCAGATTGATTCTTGTTAAGCAGGATACCCAACAATCTTAAGACAATTAGCGTTTCTTACTTCTGTTCTGCTTGAACTTGCAGAAGATGTCTGAGACAAATCAAGATAGCTCAAGTAAGGCACCAAACATGCCGTTACAAGCTATGATGCCAACTCCACTTCCTAACCCGAAGTCGGAGAAGCCAGGAAAATTTGATGGCACAGAATTCAAGAGGTGGCAACAGAAGATGCTCTTCTACTTGACCACTCTTCATCTGGCCAGATTCCTGGAGGAAAATCCACCAGAGCCTGCAACTGATGCATGGACTCAATGTGACTTCCTTTGCCGAAATTATGTTTAAATGGACTGGATGACTCTCTTTACAATGTTTACAGTCCTATCACAACGGCAAAAAAGTTATGGATCAGTCTTGACAAGAAGTACAAGACTGAGGATGCTGGTACCAAGAAGTTCGTCGTAGGACGATTTCTGGAGTACAAAATGGTGGACAGCAAGACTGTAATCAGTCAGGTGCAAGAGTTCCAACTTATCTTGCACGAGATAGAAGCTGAAGGTATGATCCTACCTGAAAATTTTCAGGTTGCTACTATCGTGGAGAAACTCCCACCTGCGTGGAGAGATTTCAAGAACTACCTTAAGCACAAACGAAAGGAGTTGAAGTTGGAAGATCTCATTGTGAGGCTTCGAATCAAGGAGGACAACAGAAAGTTCGAGAAAAGGAGCAGTAAGAACTCCTACGAAGTAAAAGCAAATGTGATCGAAGACTCAAAGGGGAAAGCGTCTACTTCTAAAGGCTTAAAGCGGAAGAAGACTTCCCAGGGGTACAAAGGCAAGGTCCAAGAAGGCAAGAACATGCGCTTCAAGGGAACTTGCTACATCTGCAATAAAGAGGGGCATAAGGCGAATGAATGTCGCAGCCGTCTCAAACAAAACAAGAATCTTGTTGATGGTCTTTTTAAAGACAATGTTGCAGTGGTAGACAAAAAGTCTGTGTATTTGTACCCGAAGCTTATAAATAAAGAAAATTCTTCTGTTTATTTGCTTGAGTCTCCTATTTTGTGGCATGCTATATTAGGGCATGTAAATTACAAGTCTTTGAAGAACTTGTCTAATCTGGGATATATTCCTAAACTCAACTTGGAAGAAATTCGCAAGTGTGAGATTTGTGTTGAGGCCAAGTTGGCGAAAAATTCATTTCACTCAATTGATCGAAATACAGAACCTTTAGGGTTAATTCATAGCGATCTGTGTGATTTGAAGTTTATGCCAACTAGAGGCGGTAAAAAGTATTTCATTACTTTTATTGATGACTGTACAAGATACTGTTATGTGTATCTTTTAAACAGTAAGGATGAGGCAATAAATATGTTTATAACATATAAGGCCGAAGTTGAGAATCAACTCAACAAGAAAATCAAGATTCTAAAATCCGATAGAGGCGGAGAATATGAATCAAATGATTTTAGTGAGTTATGTGCTAGTTTTGGTATAATACATCAAACTACAGCACCATACACTCCTCAGCAGAATGGAATTGCTGAACGGAAGAACAGAACTTTGAAGGAGATGGTTAATTCCATGCTTGTAAGTTCTGGAGCTCCTCAGAACTTGTGGGGGGAAGCTCTATTAACTGCAAATCATATTCTAAATAGAATACCCCACAAGAAACTTGGTCTAATACCATTCGAGTTATGGCATGGAAGGACACCTTCTTACCATTACCTCAAAATGTGGGGGTGCCTTGCAAAGGTGCTGGCACCATTACCCAAAAAGACTAAGTTGGGAGCAAAAACTATGGACTGCGTATTCATAGGCTATGCCTTGAATAGCAGTGCCTACAGATTTCTGGTTCATAAATCAGAAATACCTGATATTCATGTAAACATGATTATCGAATCTCGAGATGCTGTGTTCTTTGAAGACATCTTTCCGTACAAACGGGAAGCAGATAAGACTTCTGGGAAAAGAACACACGAGATGGCGTTCAGGGACGAAAGCCCCGAGGAACCAATTGTAAATGCGGAAATTGAACCAAGAAGAAGTCAGAGATCTAGAATCTCAAATCTTTTGGTCCAGATTTCATAGTATACGCTATTGAGAGCGAGCCTCAAACATTTAAAGAGGCTATGTCAAACCCAGAAGCACAAATGTGGAAAGAAGCTATAAATAGCGAAATAGAATCCATACTAAGTAATCATACTTGGGAATTGGTAAACTTGCCTCCTGGCAGTAAACCAATTGGGTATAAGTGGATTTTCAAACGAAAATTAAAACCCGATGGATCTATCGATAAGTACAAGGCTAGATTAGTAGCCAAGGGTTATCGACAAAAAGAAGGACTTGACTACTTCGATACTTATTCACCAGTAACAAGAATAACGTCCATACGGATGTTGATTGCAATTGCAGTATTGCACAACTTAGATATCCATCAAATGGATGTCAAGACTGCATTCTTAAATGGTGAATTAAGTGAAGAGATATATATGGAGCAACCTGAAGGATTTAAAGTCAAGGGCCAGAACACAAGGTGTGTAAATTGGTAAAATCCTTATACGGTTTAAAGCAGGCTCCAAAACAATGGCATGAGAAATTTGATAGTGTCATGATCAAAGATGGATTCACTATCAATGAATGCGATAAGTGTGTTTACACGAAAACAGTTGGAGATGCATGTATCATTGTTTTCTTTATGTAGACGACATGTTGATACTTGGGACTAATATTGAAATTATTAAGTCCACTAAAAGAATGTTATCCAACAGTTTTGATGTGAAGGATCTGGGGGTTGCTGATGTAATTTTAGGAATTAAAATTACTAGAACACCAGATGGAATCAGTCTATCTCAATCTCACTACGTGGAAAAGATAATAGAAAGATTCAAGGATCATGGGATAAAAGAGAATACAAATCTTTTTCTCCCACACGTCCACCTTCATAAGAATACAGGAACTGGAATACGCCAGTTGGAGTATTCTCAGATTATCAGAAGTCTAATGTATTTAATGAATTGCACTAGACCCGATATTGCTTACGCTGTAAGCAAGTTAAGTAGATACACTAGCAATCCTAGTGATCTACACTGGACCGCTCTACTACGAGTATTGGGTTACGTATCACATACCAAGGAATATGCCTTGAGATATGGAAAGTATCCTCCTGTACTGGAAGGATACAGTGATGCTAATTGGATTGCAGATTCTGAGGAATCAAAATCAACTAGCGGATACGTATTTACTCTAGCAGGAGCAGCGGTATCTTGGAAATCTTTTAAGCAAACATGTATTGCCCGTTCCACTATGGAATCGGAATTCATAGCCTTAGATAAGGCTGGAGAAGAAGCAGAATGGCTTCGACAATTCTTAGAAGATATACCGTTATGGCAAAAGCCAGTGCCCGCTATATGTATACACTGCGACAATCAAGCAGCTATATCTAGGCACAAAATGTGATATACAACGGTAAGTCTAGACATATTCGTCGTAGACATAATACCGTGAAGCAGTTGCTCTCAAATGGAATTATCTCTATTGACTTTGTATCGTCAAAGGATAATTTAGCGGATCCGCTTACTAAAGGTTTAAGTGGAGAGCGTATAAACTGCGCATCGAGGGGAATGGGTCTAAAAGCCTAACCTTACCGAGTCAGCTTAATGGAAAGCTCACTTAGCGACTGGAGATCCCACGGACTAAGTTCAAGAGGAAAAACTAGTTATGATTGACTCAGCAAGTAAGCACTTGGGAGCTTGACTCCAAATCCATTCCTATGGTGCACATAAGTGCTTTTCTACAAGTGGGTTAAGGATAAGCTTAACGCTTTTAATGATGCCTATATCTTGTTACTAAACAAGTGGAGTAGAGTAGACTACTCTTAATAGGTCCATCACCTATGTGAGTATAGAGTTGGGTCGGCTCTTTGGGAATCTCTATGGAGGCTGTTATTCCCTAAAGATACTCTCTGAAACCAAGAATGTCCAGGGCCAAAACGGACACAACAGAGAACCAAAGTTGATTTGGAAAGTTACTGTGTGAAGCTTGTTAACTTGGCTTACACTAACGGCTAACAGTTCAAGACCTAGTTCACTGATTAGCCAGTAAGTCCGATAAAGCTTTCGCTATGGAAGGTTCAAACCTAGTTCACCTATCCTTATGCAGTTTCTTTTCTCAAGTACCTTTCACAATAGAGTCAGTCTCTTTGTGTGTCATTCCTTGAATCTCCATTCATTGTGGGGGATTGTTGAAATTGAAGAATATATATATGAATCTTCGAGATGAATTATGGCGAGATCCATTGATCGAATCAACTGGATGATGGTTGGAGTGTGTTCTCCTTCCATTGGTGATGAACGTGGTATATTCACATGTTCAATTCCGACTTCGAATGAATGAGATATTCAAGTCCAAAGTTTGCCTAATTCAAAGCCAATTGGAACTAAAGTTTGCTACAAGCATTTAGTCCCATATTGGCCATGGGATGGAAGCATATGGTGTATAAATAGAGAAAATTGAGAACAAAGGGCGTGCCCTTTGGGTACTTGGAGTTTTCGCGCGCGATTGGGAGGGATCTATGCCCGCCCACACGTATGTACGTGCACGCGCGCGCCGCCGCTGGCGGCGGCGGCGGCCGGCCGGCCGGCGCCGGTGCCGGTGCCGGTGCCGGGCTCGGGCTCGGGTCCGGGTCTGGGTTCCCTACCTGGCCTGGTTCTTTTTGAGTCGGGTCTCGCGGGTATGGATTGCAAGCATACCCGAACCGGACCCGCTCCGCTCCGGATCCAATCCGCCCGCCAATAGACCGCTCCGCGTCAGTTGGACTGCCAACAGTTGCGATTGTTGGGCTGCCAACAGACACGACTGCTGGGTCGAAAGGGTGCGACCTTTGGTTTGGGTTCGAACCTGTTGGGCACTCCTGGAAGGCTATATAAAGGGCTCCAATTCTCAATTGAAATACACACTATCTACAACAACAACTTCTCTTCTCTCTCTCTGAGTTCTGAACTTCAATTTTCTGCATTCAGAACTGGGAAGTAGAGTTCTGAAGTGACTTCCAAATAGGGAAGTGGGAAATCCGTAACTCGGTTTCTGAAGCGACTTCCAACGGAGATTCTGAAAAATTGTTCTGAAAGAGGAATCAGAAAATTCAACATATTCTTTTATAAGAATTGTTGTCTGAATCTGGTACTTCTGAAGAAAGATATTCTTCTACCTTCCATCGTCCTCAACAGTGGGTGCTCCTCCAGAAGAGTAAAGGCAAATATTCGTTTGAAATTTGTCCTTATACCGCTGCTTCAACGATCCTGTGAAGGTACTGGTTGACTACGGTTCGACCGTACGGTGATTTGGTAGTGCTATCCAAATACCGTGAAGAAGTGTTGTATCTTGGGAGACCAGTGTCCATTATCCCGTTCGCACCGGTGCGGGGGACGTAATTGTCTTAAGGAGATCGCTCTAAGCGTACCTCACTTCAAATACTGTATAAGTGGATTAAGTCCTTTATACAGGGGATATACTTTGCAGTATATCAAGATTGACTTAGATTCAGTCTAAGTGATACTGTATAAGTGGATTAAGTCCTTTATACAGGGGATATACTTTACAGTATATCGAGACTGACTTGGATTCAGTCTAATTGGTGCTTAAATCAAGGAAGGAAATTGAAAGGTGGTTCTTAAATTAAGGAACATTCTATTGAACGGAAAACCTCCCACCTGATATTTGCCGACCTGGCCAATTAGATTGTTGATATCTCAGTGATCTTGATTAGTTGTCAGATTGATTCTTGTTAAGCAGGATACCCAACAGAAATTATGACCCATACGAAGATTATTGGTCAAATAATTGTTGGTATGGAAGCTATTGTCAGCTTTATGAAATATAATTTGAAAATAAATAATCTAATTCATCATCCTCATCTGCATCTTCATCTACGAGTAGAAGTTCTTTATTATCTAGTTTGTTATCAGCATCAAAAATATCGAGAAACTCTGACACATTGAATGAACTTCATTATTATACGACTCGTGTCATAACTTCTGACATTGATGCGCACTTAGGATTTGAAAATTTTAATATTTTAGCCTGGTGGAAATCATAAGAATCAACTTATTATGTGTTTTTCATTATGTCGCGTGATATACTAACCCCTCATGCCTCCACAGTAGCATCTGAGTCTGATTTTAATACAGTTGATCGAGTGCTGACTGATATGACGAATCACCGGGCGTCGGAAGCCACCGAGATGATCATCTGCGGGAAAGATTAGTTGGATGTAAAGATGAAAAGCCAAAATAAAACAGTCGCAAAAATCATTAAAGATTCTTCAAAAGATGATTGAAGACGAGAAGCAAAAATATTTGAAGACTTTTAACTTGTATGAATGAAAGATAAAATAATAGAAGAATGTAATTTTTATTATTTTTTGGGATTTTTATTAATTTTATTATTATTTTAAAGAACGGGTCGGCCCGGTACAGACGTGGCGGGTCTGCAGGCCAGGCTTGAGTCCCCCTGAGGGGGATCGGGCCCGGTAGGGGATCGGTGCGGGCTTGGCCCGACCCGGTTCTAGGCCCGACAGGACGGGACCGGGCCGGGCCAAGCCTTGCCCTTTTCGCTTCCCTAATTATAATCTTACAGGGTTCAGTTGATCAACTCCAACATGGGACACCAATGCAAAAAAGACACAATGAAGGAAGAAATTGCGATGATTACAAGAGAGAGAAAATCCCATCTTTGTAAGCTATATGTCTCCCTCTTACCTTTCTCTATCTCACATACCTCTCTCTGATAATTTAGAGAAGAAGAAGTTGAAAAATGTACCTCAGCCGACAGCTGTCACTTTAATATGGTCGCAAACCCAATGCAACATGGTCGCAGCCCACTGTAACATGGTCGCAGTCCTAAAAAAAGCATACAATTTCAGTGTAATTAGGACTGCGACCCTCAGAAAAAGACTGCGACCTTGGTCGCAATCCTTAGAAAAGAATGCGATCATGACAACAGTCCTCATAAAACCACTGCGACATTATCACTGTCCTCAATAAAACTGCGACCATGGTACAGTAGCCAAAATAGTGGTTGAAATTCAGCTACTTTGCGCCAGCTGACAGAGTCTTTCTCAGATGGCGGCTGAGGTACAGATATATATATATATATATATATATATATATATATATATATATATATATATATATATATATATATATATATATATATAGACTTCTGTCCTTCCAAAATGATTTGAGCCCGATCCTTCCCACTCAAATACAACCCTCCGACATTCGAATACAAGATCTACTCTGTTGAAGTTGATCTATATTATTTCAAGTATCTATAAACCAAAAATCAAGTGTTTTGAGTACATTTTGCCCGTCCATCAAGCGGAACAAAATGGACGGCCGAAAGTAGTGAGTTGGTTAGATCTATGTCTTTAGACATACAAATTCTCGATCCGACCATTTGATCATGATCTAAACATTTAAAAAACCCTACAAACCAATTTTTGTTAGGTTTCAAATGTTCTACACCGTTAAACCAACCAACTCACTATTTAGGCCGGTTGTTTTTCCCCTGCTTGATGCATGGGAAAAAGGCATTCAAAACACTTAATTTTTGATTTATAGATATTTGAAATAATATAGATCAACTTCAATGGAGTGGATCTTGTATTCGAATGTCGGACGTTGGTATCTGAGTGGGAAGGATTTGACCTCAAATCCTTTTGGAAGGACACAAGTCTATCTCTCTCTACACACAAGAGAGAGTAGATAGATAAGAAAACGAGTAGTAAAATTAGCTAAGATAAGGGTATCTAACAATAGGATAAAAATATCTAAAGATAAGAGTATCTAACATCCCCTTCAAACTCACGGTGGATCAATATTGAGGGTTTAAACAAAATCTCGTGAAATTTAGTTAAACTCTGTGCCTTGATGAATGAGTCAATCAACTGAGCTCCGGAAGGAACATAGGGAAGAACGATCTTGCCTTTTTCATATTCCTGACGAGTAATATGACAGTCGACATCAATATGTTTTATGCGATCATGAAATATAGGATTGGCGGCAATAGCAATGGCACTCTTGTTGTCATAATGTATGGGAACTGGAGCAACCATAGAGAAACCCATATCGCATAGGAGGTCATGTAACCACCGAAGCTCTAAAGTCGTATCAGCCATAGCACGGTATTCAGCCTCAGTACTGAACCGAGACACAACATCCTGACGCTTGCTGCGCCAAGAAATGAGAGAAGAGCCCAGAAAAATGCAAAAGTCTAGGGTGGAGCGGCGTGTGCCCGGATCATCAACCCATCCAGCGTCAGAATAAGCTCGTAGAGAAAGAAACGAATCAAAATTGTACAGCAATGATCGAGAGATGGTGCTTCGGAGATAACAAAGCCAACAAAATAATGTCGTATAATGAACTGATGTGGGAGCACTAATAAACTGGCTGTGAACATGAACAGACTGAGAAATATCTGGTCGAGTAGTAGAAAGATATATAAGGGATCCCACCAGTTCCTGGTACCATGTAGGCTGCGGTAATGGATACCATTATCGCGTCTGAGTTTAAGATGAAGCTTCATAGGTGTGGAAACATAAGAGGATGTAAGAATAGCTGGATCACTTAGGGTGGCGCGCTCAAGAAGATCAGCAATATACTTCTGCTGAGATAGGAGATAGCCATGAGACGAGTATACAACCTCAATACCAAGAAAATAGAGAGAAAATCCAAATCTTTCATTTCAAACTCAGATTGAAGATGCTGTTTCAGAGATACAATAGCGACAGGTTCACTTCCGATAGTAACCATGTCATCAACATGTAAGATAAGAAGCATAATACCGTGGGGAGTAGAGCGCCAAAACATTGCATGATCAACCACACTTTGTGAGTAACCAGTAGATAGGGAAGATTATCGAAAACGCTCATATCAAGCGCAGGGCGCATGTGTAGCACCTGTTCCTGGAATACGTACCTAGATACGTGTCCTGATTTTTTCGATCGGGTCATTTCAATTTTCTTCCCGTATTTGTTTTTGGTTTGTAATTATTTATATAATTTGGTATCGGATCTGGATTATCAGATCTAGAGTTAGCCCTGGTCTGGACAGGGGACCTGATACTAGTGTACTACTCGATTTGACCTTTTCAGTAGTTCAATTTGACTGATTTCAATTTCAAACACTGCTTTTCAATATTTTAGATTTTTCATGATTTTTTGAAAATTTTCAGATTTATTCTGCAAAATCTTCAAAACCTGTATCGATTATCATCGCTGACCGATTCTTAGATTTTTTTTAGTTTTTAAATGGAATTAAATTTTTAGAAACGACTTTCACAATACTTCTTAAAATCTCATTTTCTATCTAAATGCATTTTTTTTAGATTTTTTTGAATTTATCAAAATTCGACCGGATTTGGTGTCGATAGGTATCGCCGGAAGATTCCAAAATTTTTAATTTAAAAATCAGATTGAATTTCTCGAATCTAATTTCACCAGGCATTTTAAAATAATATTTTCTATTTTTGAAAATTTTTTGGAACGTTTCTGAAACAGTCAATTTTTACCCAATTAAATAATAATATTATTTTCCTTTCTTTTCTTTTCTTACTTTTTCCTTCTCTACTTCTCCACTTAATACTCCTATGCTATCCTATTAATTTTATTATTTAATAATACATTTAATTACAATTTTTCCCTTTTCTTTTTTCTTTTTCTTCTCTTTTCTTTCTTTCCTTTTTCTTCTTTTCTTTTTCTTTTTCTTTTCTTCCTTCTCCACCTGCTCCCGTCCTCCTCTCATACCCTGCCAGCAATCACCCCCCCAACTCCTATACCATACACTCCCCTCTCTCTTCCCCCTTTCCTTCTTATTCTTTTTTCTCCTTTCTTTCTTTCTTCTCATTCTCTTCATCTCTCTATCTCTTTCACTCTCCCACCAATTCCTCCTCTCCCTTCCCCATGACCGTCGCCTCCACTAGCACCACCCCAGCCGTCGCCCTCCCCTAGGCCTGTGCCACTCCCCCTAGACCCCGCTCCTCTTCCCCACCTCCCTCCTCTTCAACCCCCTTCCCTTCTCCAATTTCATTATAACCCATCACCACCACCTTCACGTCCTCCTTCAAATTCACCATCAATACTCCACCGCCTCCTCCACTTCCACCACCCTACCACCACATCCACCTCCTCCTTCAACTCCCCAACACTACCACCAACAACATCAACCATTATCTTCACTATTACAAAAACATCAACAACCATAACAATAACATAAACACATCTCCCCTCCCCATCTCTCCTCCACCCTAGGACGCCGTGCCGCCCTCCTTATCGCGCAGCCGCTCCCCCTCCGGCGCACCGCCGCCTGGCAGCTAGAGCCGCATCACCTCTCCCCTCTGGTCGTCGCCACCTCTCCCCTCACTTCTCCTTCCTTTTCTTTTAACTCCTTTCCTTTCCTTCTTTATTTATTTCTCTTTTCTTATACCCTTCTTTTATTTCCTTATTTACCCTCTCCTTATCCAGCACACACATACTCTCTCACACACTCTCTCTCACTTTCCCACGTCACTCTCACTCTTTCTCTCTCTTTTGTTCCCTCTCTATTCTCTCTCTAGATCTTCTCTCCCCTCTTCCCGTGTGTGTGTGCGTGGTTCGTGGACTCCTGGATTTTCCCCCAGGTTACGTGTTAATCGCCGTGTTAGCCCGCCAAATCTCTCCCCAACTGGAGTCCGTCACCAAGCCTCGATCGTTGGTTAGGCGAGTGCTTTGTTATAATCAATTCATGCTTAGTGATTGCTACTCTAGCGTTTATTGCATGATACATTGTTATGCGAATGTCTTGTTAGCGTTGTTATATGCTTAATAATTGCTATTCTAGCATTTAATATATGATACACAGTTATTCTCTTTATTCATGCTTTGCGAGTACTTCTCTTTATATCGGGCGAGTACCTCTTGTGTTTTGGGCGAGTACTTTCCTTGTGTTATTTCATGCCTTACTAGTTCTATTCTAGGGCTTGATGCATGTTATGCGAGTATAAATTCTTGGTTAATTGCGAGTACCCTTTTCGACATTTGGCTAGTATTATACTTATATTGAATATGCCTAGATACGTTCCCGCTTCGCATAGTTAATTAATAGATTAATTTATTGTTATTATAGACATGGTTGTGAAGAGTTTGAAATATTTAACTATATTGTCCTCTAGTATTATGTTACATGATTAGATGATTACCTGACATGTGATGTTGTAACTCTATATTCCGACATATTAATTACCTGACACTTGACAGCTGACATCAACATGTTATCACCTGACACATGATTATCATTTTACGCGGACTTGACACTTGTTATCCTGTCATATCCCTGAATTCCTGTGCTCCTGTATTTAACATGTTCCTCCTGTTATAATAATCTTGTTAATTCCCGTAAACTGATCATTTTGGACACATTGTAATAATTAGACAACTTACACTGGAATGGGGAAAACTGATAAGTACGTATAGTCTTCATGTTTATGATGGTCTTAAGTGTCACGCGGCCACACTCTTGGGATTCACTTGGAGGCCACCAAGTGTATCCGTGGGGTATGTTGGTACCCCTACTCTCCTGACTTCCTTCCGGGTTCGCAATAAGTCCCTGGGCCTATTCCTGTGGGAGCAGTGATACCCTACTCCAATTCGGGCGTACAATAAGTCCTGGTACCTAGCGGTGCGTTCTGGTTCAGTACTGGATACTCCTTGACCGTTATCCCGGGTATGTACGGGACCCATTCTAAGCATGGTTCGTCGATCTCTATTAGTTTCCAAAAACTTAATCTTCGTTCTGTATGCTGAGGTATATGGAATGGGACGCATACCGATGTATACAGATCGGACGAGTCTTAATTGAAAAACACCTAGAGAGGGGGTGAATAGGTGTAAGTGCTAATCTAGTGAACTAAGTGCTCTAAATGCGGAAGCTTAAAACTATTCTTGCAACACACTTAATACAATACACAAGTGTAGCCGAATCCCCGTGAAGGGCTCTGGACTAACTCTTCTTGATTCCCCTTGAATGGGTTGAGGTGCTATGTGAAGCTCTTGTGGTTAAGTATAAGTGAGGCACACACAAACAACCAAGCATATAAGGATGAGCAATATGAAAGATGCAAGGCAATACACAAGCAAATATGATATGTATGATATGAATGAAAAATAATGCTTTGCACAATATAAAGAGAGAGAGTTGAGAGATATTGGATCAAACGCAAACACAAGGATATGTTTCGAGGTTCGAGCCCCTAGCTCTACATCCCGGCCTACACCACCGTGTAGGATTTCCAATCCACTATATCCCACCGAGGGAACCTCTACCGAAGAGGATTTGTTACAACAATAGGAGTACCAAACTCTTCTCTCAAACACCACCTCACAACCGAGGGGTAGGCCCGTAGCCAATACAACAACTAACACCTCTACCGAAGAGGGTTTACAAACTAAACTCCACCTCTCACTAGAGGGAGCAAACAACAAGCCTCAACCTCTACTAAAGAGGGAGCAAACCAATCACCCGATCACCTCTACCAAAGAGGGATACAATAAGAACAAGGGTGTTTACAACAAGTGGTTTCAAAGACCACAAACTCAACCTCTCTTTCTTTTCTCTTTTTTCACAAAACAAATGATCCTGATAGAATAGGATAAGTGATAGCTCAAGTGTGAAAAAATAAGTGTTTTGATCAAAAAAACTCTTGGGAAAAATACCAAATTGATATAGAAATGAAGGGCAAGAAACCAATTCCCAAAAACTTGTTTTCTTTGAAAATAACAAAACACTTAAAAACAAACAAGATGAATCTTTTTTCTCTTTAAACTCTTTTAAAAACTTCTTTTTAAAACCAGAGAATGGGAGAAAATCAGCTCTAAAAATCTTGGACAAAATCCCAAAGAAATGGGGTTTATATAGGCCCATCAGAAAACTAGCCGTTAGGCTGATGTGGCAGCCTGACAGGCTACAGGTCGGCCGGCCCGGCCGACCGCCAACGGTCAGAAATGTGACCGTTGGGGCAACCCGGTCGACCGCCCCGGTCGACCCAAACAAACAGAGAGCAGAGCTCTCAGACCCGATCGACCCTTACGGTCGACCGAGTTTGTGTCTGCCAGACGTGCACAAGTCTGTGCACGTCGGTCGACCTCATGGGTCGACCGGCCCATGGTGCGGTCGACCGTCTGGGTCGACCGACCTAGCCTGTCAGCACAAACCTGGGTCAGAATCTGGGTTAAAACATATTTTGAAAAATCTTTTAATAACTTGTAAAAATCCCAAAAATGTTTTTACCATATTGCATTGATATATAAACATGTGATAAATATTTCTACTCAAATATTAAGCATATGAAACCATTTTTGTTTCTTAACATTTTTACCAAAAATCAAAACATGTATTTTTATCAAACTTGATTTTTCAATACATGAATAGGAAAGTCAAAATAAGTTTGTCTAGGAAGTTAAAAGCATGTATGTATATCTAGAACATATCTAATATACATAAAAATTATTTAAACTTGTTTTGATCAAACTATTCATGAAACTAAATCAAAAACATAAAACGTGTGTGTTTGTGCACTTGAGCATATCAACTATTCTTATCTTTACAGATGGATCTAAAACACACTATCTAAATTAGGATACCTAAGTCTTCTTGATGATCTTCCATCTTAAAGATGACTTGCTCCCAAACCTTGATCCACAAAGTGCAAAGGAATGATCTTTAAGCTTTGGCACCGGAATCACCATGAAAAGCTTCTAAACTCCTTGTTGAAGCTAATCACCAACTAATATCTTGGTTAATGATCTGAAACTTAAACAATACAAGATTATTAGTAAACATAACTATACGAGTTAATCATCATCAAAACTAGGGAGGAAGGCCTTTGGGCCAACATTAATAACATAATAATAACATGCTACTGATATCTAATTAGCGATATACTTGATCTATACTTGTAAGACCTGTATTAGTTTTCCGTATTTGTTTTTGGGTTGTAATTATTTATATTAATTGGTATCAGATTTGGATTCTCAGACCTAGAGTCAGCCCTTGTCTGGACCGGGGACCCGATACCAGTGTACTACCCGATTTGACCTTTCTGATAGTCCTATTTGACTGATTTCAGTTTCAAACATTATTTTTCAATATTTTTGATTTTTTATGATTTTCTAGAATTTTTCAGAATTATTCTATAAAATCTTCAAAACCTGTGTCGATCGGTATCACTGACAGATTTTAGAATTTTTAGTTTTCAAACTGAGTTAAATTTTTAGAAATAGCTTTCACATTACTTCTTAGAATCTCATTTTTTATCTAAATGTATTTTTTGAGATTTTTCTGAATATTTTATCAAAATTGACCAAATGTGGTGTCGACTGGTATCACCGGTGGATTCTTGAATTTTTAATTTAAAAACTAGATTGAATTTCTCAAATCTAAGTTCACCAAGCACCTTAAAATAATATTTTACATTTTTGAGAATTTTTGCGAACATTTCTGAAACAGTTAAATTTTACCCGATTTCAATAATAATATTATTTTCCTTTCTTTTCTTTTCTTGCTTTTTCCTTCTCCACTCCTCTACTTAATACTCCCATGTTATTCAATTAATTTAATTATATAATAATATATTTTTTTATTAATCTTTCCATAATTCTTTTTCGTTTCTTTATTTTTTTCCCTTTTCCTTTCTTTCCTTTTCTTCATTTTTCTTTCCTTTTTCTTTTTCTTTTTCTTGCTCCCCTACCTGCTCCCGTCCTCCCCCATACCTTGCCGACAACCATGACCACAGCACGCCCCTCCCTCTCCTTCACCGTACACACTTCTCTCTCCCTCTCCCTTCTCTTTCTTTTTCTCTTTCTCTTTCTCTTTCTCCATACCACTCTCTCAATCTCACTCACCCTCTATCAATCTCCCTCTATCAATCTCCCAACCTTCTGTTTGGTGGAAAAATTGAAGACGCGTGTGTAAATTCTTTATTTGATTGTAAAGAAAATTACAACGGATCAATAGTCCGGTTACAAGAGAGGGGAGATATTCAAGCTCAAATCTCCCCTTTGTTTAGTGCTGGGTTCTTGATGTGGTGATGGAAAATGAATCTTGTTTTCCGTTGACTGGGTGAACGTCAAGACCTCTTGGGAATCTTCTCCTTGGATGGTGGACAAAGTAACACAGCTTCTATCTAATAAAAATCTCAAAGAGACTGTAGGTAAAACCAAACTTGTACACAGCAAGTTGTTAGAAGAGTTGACCTCTCTTTCTTTTAGCTGGAGATCTTGGTCCTTCTATGACTTACAACCGAAGTTCTTCTGACCAGAATTTTTTGACCCCTCTTGCATAGCTAACTGGACTATTTATAGAGGCTTCAGGGGATAAAAGTGTCCCATAAAAATACTCCATAATGGGGTTAACTCCCTCATTACGTGGGTAGTAATTGACCCAGTAATGAGGGCAGTTATAACAAAGACGCGGGCTTTAAGCCTCGCGTTTTGTCGTTGAAGTGATGCTTAAGAAACGCGAATTCCCAGTTCTGCGTTAAGCTTCAAGTGAGATGCGGGCTTCGGGCTCTGCGTCTAGGTATTGCATGGATGGCTGGGACGCAAGTTTAAGCTCTGCATCTTGGCCATTGCATTAAAGCAGAGACGCGATTTTCGACTCTCGCGTCTTAGTACTGCAGTGATACTGAGATGCGGTTTTCATGCTCCGCGTCTTGGTCATTGTAGTGGTGTTGAGACGTGGTTTTCAACCCTCGCGTCTTGGTGCTGCGCTAGTGGCGATGATTAGCCTTGCGTCTGGAGTTTGGACTCTGCTTTTTGATGACTTGTCTTCAGTGATTTTTAGACAGTCTACAGAACCCCCTCCAAAGTTTTCGAAATTCCGCGGTTGATTGAGACGGATTTCAAAATACTTTGGATCTAGTTGGATTAATACTCCTCATGATTGGACTGACAATCATTTGAGACGCCCTGAGCTTGATCCTGTCTGGAATATGATCTTCGTGAGTGTACTGTAAAACCCTTTGAAGCAACCAGAGATGATCGTGATGAGTGTCTAGATACACGGTCCAGACCTCCTCAATGTTCTAAGCTGGTTCTTGGTGTACTGTTGAACCAGGGGTAAATAGTCGTCTGCTTGTGCCAGTGTACTGTTGAACTGATTGCAGAAGTAAAGACTGAATGCAAGTCTTATAGACGCAGGGGTCATGTCGCTCTAGAGATCCAGTCCTCTCTCGGAGTGGGGACGCATCTATTGCTGAAGAAACACGGCTCCTGGAGGGACGGATCTTTGAAGTGAAGACGCAGCTTTAGTCTTGCTGAAGAGATGCGACCTTTGGAGGGACGCGGTTTTTGTTAAACGCGAGTGCCATGTTCTGGGCGTGTTGTCACGTGTCCGGCGGAGTTAGGGACGTCTTCTCTTTAACGCGCAAAATTCGCGTTCATTCAAGACATATGCCACGCGTCGGGCGAGGATTGGACCTTGAGACATGCTCCGTGTATCTCTGCGAATCACTGTGTCCATAAAAGACAACAGTCTTTCAAGAGTCATCATTAGAGTCTTCTTCTTCTTCGCTGAGCTTTGTATCGAGGGTTAAGAAAAGCTTAAATTTTTTTATTTTCTTCATCTTCAACACCATTTCTCAGTCGAAATGGCACCGAAGACCAAACCTGCTTCCTCATCGTTGAGTGCTATCGCTCCAGAGATTCAAATGGGAGGCTCTTTCACGCAGAAGGCCCCCATTTCAGGTAGTAAAATCATCTGATCTGATTTTCGCCATTGAAGAGGTTTAAAGAGTTCTCTTAACTCTTAGGTCTCTTTGAATGTGAATCGCCAACGCGAGGCTCATGCCCGTGTTTGATTTTCAGACGCGGCTCTTGAATTTGGTAAGCAAGACGCGGGTTTAATGACCTCCCCGTCTTCGCTTCATTAAATTGAGTCTGCTCTGTTTGTTAAACGCGGGCTTTGTTGGGGAGTATTGAAAATTTCATTGTTAGAGGTGTAGTATTAAATTTAACAATGATTGAGTCTGTGGACCTACCACTCCATGGAAGAGAATTGGTAGGGGACTTTGGTGGAAAATAAAATGAATTATCAGAAGTGTAATATAAACGTGACAATCATTGATTTCCTGGGGACATGGGAGGTTCACCGTTAGATGTGTAATGTTAACATAACAGCTGAATTTTTTTTAATGAGTTTTGTTGATAGAGGTTTAGTATTAACTTGACAGAATCTACTGGGGATCGAAAAGTTCAGCTTGTCGGAGGTTTACTGTTAACGTGATAAGTCCCAACTCATTTTGTTGGAGAAATGAACACATATGTTTTTGTAGCCCAACCATCCTGTGGGTGAGAATTAGTAGGAGATTTTGGAGGAGAGGATGGGACCAAGTCCCTTAAGATTTTTAGCAAACCCCCAGCTATCAACGGATTTGGTGTGCCTTTACCAACTACCGTTTGAGTTGGGCTAGCCATGCTATTCCCCTCAACATGATGAGTTGTCGAAGACTTATGTTGGACTTAAAAGCCAACATTTACCTCTATCCTTAGCCGTCGGAGGCGTCAGATGTCAATAGAAGAGTAATTAAGTTAAAACCGAAGTTTGTATTTTGTTTCTTCTTTAATATTTACATCATGTATCATGATGTAACCAGCACTTGATCAGCTTGACACTGATCGACCGTGATGTGATCTAGTGAAGGAAAGAAGCTTTTCTTTGGCATTCATCTTGGATCTGGAGTTTCAATTAGAGGTGCAGTATTAACCTGATCAGGAGAAGAATGCTATCAAGGATAGTATTTCTTCAAAAAAACTTACCATTAATTGGCATCATAATCGTATCACCGTCTTGGGATATGAGGCGATATGCTCTATTTGAGTAGACTGACTCTACTACAAATAGTCCTTCCTATTTGGGTTGGAATTTCTCTTTGATCTTAAGTGTCATTACCATAGGTCTTCTGACAGCTAAGACAAGGTCACCTTTCTTGAAAGTCTGCTACTTGACTTTCTTATTGAAGACTCTGACGATTC
Organism: Agave tequilana; assembly: GCA_038442645.1. Lineage (NCBI taxonomy): Eukaryota > Viridiplantae > Streptophyta > Magnoliopsida > Asparagales > Asparagaceae > Agave > Agave tequilana. The sequence goes on along the minus strand of JAVJIF010013601.1, from coordinate 189,986 downwards.
GAGCTTGATAGAGCCTGATTTACTGTTGAGCTTGTAGGCGTTTATCGTCTAAAGCCTCCAGCTCTTGGAGTCGCAGTGATGCTTCTCCTCATTTGTCATCTCTGCTGTCAAGGCGACGCGTAGAGATGGGATTTGGATTTCTAATAGGAGTACAGCTTCACACCCATATTGTAATATCCCCTATTTAATAATACCATATAATTATTTTTAAATATTTACCTAAATTCTATCTATTATCTTATTATTATTAATTAACTTGATTTAGTATCATTATTAGTATTATTATTATTTATGACTTGTAGACTCTTATTACTTATATTTAGTTATTTTAAATTATTATTAATGGGTAGTATTATTATTTTCAGCCCATTCTCCTTTTCCTTTATTTTCTTTTCCTTTTTATTCTAAGCCCACATGAGTCAAGCCCACTTCTTATTTTCATTCTTTTCCTTCTCCTTCTTTTATTTTTCTTTAAGCTCAAAAACTAAGCCCACAAGCCCACCCTCTATTTTTCTTATTCTTATATTACTTATTTCTTCTAATTAAAGTCTAAATATAACCCATAACCTATTATCATGAGATCCTTACCTATTAACCCAAAACTCAATCCTAATCCTAATCCTAATTTAAATCCAAACAAAAATCACATCTAAATAGGATCTCCTTGAGATTTTTAGCAATCTTCAATTCTAATCCTAACTATTAAATTAAGCAGTCTAAACCTAATTGGAATTCATGTTTTTAAATTATCTAATAACCTATATAAAGACTCAAACCTTTTTTTCTCTTCTACCTCAAGAGAAAACCCTAATCCCAACTCTCCCCACTTTCTCTTTTACCTAAAGAGAAAACCCTAATCCCAAATCTCCCCACTTCCATCTTTCCTTTCTCCTCAAGCGGATCATGAACGAAAAGGGCTTCGAGGTATAGAGATTGAGGAAAGTAAGGAGGAACAACTCAAGTAAGTAGATCTAACTTGTGAAATTAATTTCAGCATTTCTTAAAAATAAATTAAATTAAATTAGAACCAAATAAATAAATTATTAATCTCAATAATCTGTTATTCAACTTATCTATACCCATTTGGCAAAACTCACAATAATATATTAATAGTTCTTAGAAATTTACCTGAAATAATTTTTATATTTTTAAAATTTTAATACCCTATAAAGCTTTGACTTGAACAAATCAAATCCAAGTAAGTAATTTATTTTCTAAAAATAATTATTGATATAAATTGTTTATTAATAATCATGTCTATACCATGATCTCCATGAATATTTTTATGCATCAAAACCTAATCTAAAATCCAACAAAAATACATATGAAGATCTACCAACTTATAATTTTTAATTTATATTTTTTTTCTGGAATTTTGTTTACAACAAAGAATTAAAAACAAAAAAATAATAACGGCCGCTGCTCTCGGCCAGCCGAGAGCAGCGCTCGACTGTGCTGGTCTTTGGGTACACAGTGGGCCGGGCCGACCCACTGTACACACCCCTTTAAAAAAAAAAAAGAACAAGAAGAAAGAAAGGAAGAAAGAATAGATAATTTTCATGTTAAAATAATTAGCTAAAAATATCAAAATAAATAGAAAAAAATATAAATAATATTCTACAACACTTTTACTTTCTAAGATAAGTTTTTTTTAGATAAATACTAATATAAATTAATTCAAATCACCCACTTTAAAGCCATTTCTCCTTAATAGTAAATCTAGGCCCATTAAGTATTTTAATGTTTTAAAGTCTATTAAAACTTCAACAAAAATTAGAAATTGATTTAAACCAAACCTACTAAATTCATTAGACTCAGAGAATCATATTTCTAACTCCCAAACTAATTAATCAAGATTTAAACTCCTTAAAATATCCTTTTAAAAATCTAACAATTCCTATTGAATAATTTATGTGGATTTATCGGGACCCTAGAATTTAAGTGCTTTGGATTGTGATCGAGTTCAGGTGAGTGTTTCTTTTCTTGTGTAATTTTATTTAAATTTTGTTGTGAGTACTTTTTTCCCCTTTCAGTTAACAAGAATTGTGATGAAAGATTTTATCTAGTTATTTAATTATGTTATAAAGGTGATTTAAATGATTAAGCTAATTTTCTAGTATTTAGAAATTTTATATTTTCATGAATTACCTTCATGTATTATTTCTAGTATCTTTATGTATTCCTGTATGCAATTAAGTTCATTTGTTCTTAATAATAATCCTTCAAGATCACTACATGACATCGGTTAGGACTTTGCCACTAAGACTCACGTGCATGACATTTGTGACCATCTATCTGATGACCATCATGTTGATGTTATCTAACTACCGGGAAAAAATATTGTTAGACGGTAAAAACCTCGTCCTGTTTATCATGTTCACCGACATATATATATATATATATATGTATATGTATATATATATATGTATATATATATATATGTATGTATATATATATGTATATATAGATATATATAAATATATCCTGTCATTCATGTATCACAATTTCACTTTTGAAGTTGTTATTTTTATCATTACCGAGTTATCCCAGTAAATTTAGGTAAAATGTACATTAATAATCTTAACAACTAAATTAAACAACTTACACTGGGATTTAAAAAATTGATGGAGGAAACAACGTCTATATTTGGGTGGATCTAGGATTTAGGTTGTTTAGCCGAAAAAGGGTTCCACTGCATGGTTCCCGTGGGGTGACTGTCACCTGTCCTGTTCTTGTTATACATGTTATGCATGTACCTGACCTGTTATACATGTTCCTGACTACCTTGCGGTAGGTCCTGGTTCAGCGCCAGGATTCTGGGCCGTGGTCCCGGGTATGCACGGGACCCACCTAAAACACAGACAATGTCTCCAACCGATCAGTTTGAATAACTGAGGACCTCGATTGGCATGTGTGGTAGGCGTAGTATGGGATGCGTCTATTATATGTGGCAATTGGTGTTCGCTAACATAACTAATAATGATAAACTGTTAATATATTGTGACTAACCGGGATCACCCGACTGTACATATATATAACTATGATCGACATATGATTGTACACATGACCGGACTATATTCCAGATTAGTGCCATATGTTAGATTACACATCTTGACATTTGTGGTCAGGACACTAGTTATATATCGTTCATATCTTTATTCTTGATATTGATTATTTTGTTATCCTTCATTTCAGTTATCATGTTTTCATTGCTTATATTGTTATTATACACGAGCACCTTTCTCTTTACACACACACACTCATTAGGTCGCTTCTGACGACCCTGAATTCACATGTCCAGGGTATTGGACATTTTCTTATATTGTTCAGGTTTCATTGAGCTCGTACGCGTTACGAGAAACTGGAGTCTCTCTTTTCTTGATTATAGGTATTCTTGCTCTTTTATTCATGTTATTTCCTGATTCTATCTTTATCGCATCCAGTTGCCATTTTCTTTCCTATATTCATCTGCTATCATTGTGTTAGATAATTATATGTCATATTGCAGTGATATTGATTTATCATGGTAGATTTTATAGCTTATTTAGGTTACTTTAGGCTTAGCGTGAATGCGTGGGGTATTTCCTCGCGTATATATGTCGCCGACCTTTGTCGTGACTCTGTTTTCACGTATTTTAGGAAGCGGTGCGTGACACATATACCAAGGAGAATGGTATAGCTTTCGTTGGAGTTCAAACTGTCGTGCTATAGGCCTATAAGCATTAACCTAATTTGTCGTCCCAATCACATTGGCTTCTCAAAACGAATTTCTTGAGAAACTTTCCGATAGTCTTGTTGAAAGCTTCTGCAAGGCCATTAGCGGCTGGATAGTATGCCGTTGAGGCCACACTCTGGATTTTGAACTTGTTGCAAAACCTTTGAAAACCTTGACTGACGAATTGGGGCCCATTGTCATGAACAATTCGTCGTGGCACACCAAAGCAGTAAATGACGTGATGTTTAACGAATTTGACCACGTCAGATGCTTTTATCTCCCTTAAGGAAATACCTTCAGTCCATTTAGAGAAGTAATTGGTTATAGTTAAAATGAACTGATGTCCTTTGGATGAAGGTGGGCTGATAGGGTCGACCACGTCTGTTCCTCACATCTCAAATGGCCAGTTGAGATTGTAGAGTGAAGATATCCTGGTGCTTAATGGATGAAGTTACCATGGACTTGACAGGTGTGACATCGTTTAGCGTAAGTGATGGCGTCATGGATCATCTTAGGCCAATAATATCCCAGTATTCGGAGTCGATTCCTAAACTTCAGACCAGGCTGATGAGCTCCACATATGCCATCATGCGCTTCTTTGAGTACTTCCTGTGCCTCCTTTTGCGACAAACAGCGGAGGAGGACCCCATCATGCGAACGACAATACAGTGTTCGCGTGATCGCATTATAATAGAATTTAGGGGCTTTCCTTCTAATGGCAGCCGCCTCTTTGGGATCATTAGGAAGAATGTCGTACAGTGCATAGTCGATGTACGAGAGTTGCCAATCCCTAAGCTCTGGACCTGCTGACATCTCTAAAGCTTCTTTGCCTTGACAGTCTCCTGTCAGCTTTTGATAATCTTCAAAGCGATTCTTGGGCAATACAGGTCGTGGCTGTAGATAAGTATTTTCTCTACTACTCTAGTTGGAAGAGCTAAGGAAGCAGCGAGAGATGCCAGTACATCTGCATGCGCATTTTGCTGACGTGGTACATGGTCGATGTAAAAGTTTTTTGAACCTCTCAGCCATGTGAATATTTGTGTTGTAATAGGGTACTAAGTCTTCATGTCTGACTTCGTACTCCCCGCGAACTTGGTTAACGATGAGTTTAGAGTCACCGTATGCTTCGAGATTTTTTTAACGCTAATCTCATCGGTGATTTACATTCCAATCAATAAGGCATTATATTCTGCTACATTGTTGGAGCATGGATCGGTTAATGAGAATGCACGAGGGTCATATAGTTCTATGGGGAGACCAGAACAACTCCGCTCCTACCTGCTGACGATGAGTGCAGCGCCTTCGCCATCTCTCAACATTCCGATTGAGTCGCAGAGATTATTGAGAACCCCCGGCGTCCGAAACTCGAAGTGCCCTGATAAAAGGATGGCAGGGAGATTAGTCTCTATTGCCCTCTTGACCGTGGGTCATGGCGCGGGTCTCTGAAGAGACATTGGGGCTGACCACGTTGTCTCCACAGGAGGCTCCTGAAGCTTTGGGGGAGTTAAACTTCTCTTGATCGAATTCGATCACAAGTGATTGGACTGTAGATTGAAGCATCTTGACGTCGACTTGTGCCACCACTTTCTCATCAGTTGAAAGAGATATAAGTTCTCCAGTAGAGTCGCCATCTCTTATTTGGTGAGAAAATTGAAGGCGCGTGTGTAAATTCTTTATTTGATTGTAAAGAAAATTACAACGGATCAATAATCCGGTTACAAGAGAGGGGAGATATTCAAGCTCAAATCTCTCATTTATTTAGTACTAGGTTCTTGATGTGGCGATAGAAAATGAAGCTTGTTTTTCGTTGACCAGGTGAACGTCAAGACCTCTTGAGAATCTTCTCATTGGATGGTGGACAAAGTAACACAGCTTCTGTCCAACAAGAATCTTAAAGAGACTGTAGGAAAAACAAACTTGTATACAACAAGTTGTTAGAAGAGTTAAACTCTCTCTTTCTTTTAGCTGGAGATCTTGGTCCTTCTATGGTTCACAACCTTAGTTCTTCTGACCAGAATTTTTCGACCCCTCTTCCATAGTAAACTGGACTATTTATAGAGGTTTCAGGGGATAAAAGTGTCCCCTAAAAATACTCCATAATGGGGGTTAACTCCCTCATTACGTGGGCAGTAATTGACCCAATAATGGGGACAGTTATAACCAAGACGTAGGCTTTGAGCCTCCCGTTTTGTCATTGAAGTGATGCTTGAGAAACACGAATTTTCAGTTCTTTGTTAAGTTTCAAGTGAGACGCGGGCTTCGGGCTCTACTTCTAGGTATTACATGGATGGCTGAGACGCAAGTTTCAAGCTCTGCATCTTGGCTATTGCATTGAAGCAGAGACGCGATTTTCGACTCTCGCGTCTTAGTGCTGCAGTGATGCTGAGATGCGGTTTTCATGCTCCGCGTCTTGGTCATTGTAGTGATGTTGAGACGCAGTTTTCAACCCTCCCGTCTTGGTGCTGGGCTAGTGGCGATGATTAGCCTTGCGTCTGGAGTTTGGACTCTGCTTTTTGATGACTTGTCTTCAGTGATTTTTAGGCAGCCTGTAGAACCCCCTCCAAAATTTTCGATATTACGCGATTGATTGGGACGAATTTCAAAATACTTTGGATCTGGTTGGATTAATACTCCTCATGATTGGACTGACATTCATTTGAGACGCCCTGAGCTTGATCCTGTCTGGAATATGGTCTTCCTAAGTGTACTGTAAAACTCTTTGAAGCCACCAGAGATGATCGTGGTGAGTGTCTAGATACACGGTCCAGACCTCCTCAATATTCTAAGCTGGTTCTTGGTGTACTGTTGAACCAGAGGTAAATAGTCGTCTGCTTGTGCCAGTGTACTGTTGAACTGATTGCAGAAGTAAAAACTGAATGCAAGTCTTATGACGCAGGGGTCATGTCGCTCTAGAGACCCAGTCCTCTCTCAGAGTGGGGACGCATCTATTGCTGAAGAAACGCGGCTCCTGGAGGGACGGATCTTTGAAGTGAAGAGGATCTCTCTCCCTGTTGACTAGACACAGCTTTGGTCTTGCTGAAGAGATGCGACCTTTAGAGGGACGCGGTTTTTTGTTAAACGCGAGTGCCGTGTTCTGGGCGTGTTGCCACGTGTTCAACGGAGTTGAGGGGACGTCTTCTCTTTAACGCGCAAAATTTGCGTTCATTCAAGACGCATGCCACGCGTCGGGCAAGGATTAGGCCTCGAGACATGCGCCGTGTATCTCTGCGGATCACTATGTCTATAAAAGACAACAGTCCTTCAAGAGTCATCATTAGACGCTTCTTCTTCTTCGTTGAGCTTTGTATCGAAGGTTAAGAAAAGCTTAAAGTTTTTATTTTCTTCGTCTTCAACACCAATTTCTTTGTTGAAATGGCACCGAAGACCAAACCTGCTTCCTCGTCCTCGAGTGCTATCGCTCCAGAGATTCAAATGGGCGGCTCTTCCATGCAGGAAGCCCCCATCTCAGGTAGTAAAACTATCTGATCAGGTTTCCGTCATTGAAGTGGCTTAAAGAGTTCTCTAACTCTTAAGTCTCTTTTGAATGTGAACCATTAACGCGAGGCTCATGTTCGTGTTTGATTTCAGACGCGGCTCTTGAATTTGGTAAGCAAGACGCGGGTTTGACGACCTCCGCGTCTTCGCTTCATTAAATTGAGTATGTCTCTGTTTGTTGAACGCGGGCTTCGTTGGGCAGTATTGAAAATTTTCATTATTAGAGGTGTAATATTAAACTTAACAATGATAAGTCTGTGGACCTACCACATCATGGAAGAGAATTGGTAGGGGACTTTAGTGAAAATAAAATGAATTGTCAGAAGTGTAATATTAACGTGACAACCATTGATTTCCTGGGGACATGGGAGGTTCACCGTTAGACGTGTAATATTAACATAACAGTTGAAATTTTTTTATTGAGTTTTGTTGTCAAAGGATTAGTATTAACTTGGCAGAATCCACTGGGGATCGGGAAGTTTGGCTTGTCGGAGGTTTATTGTTAACGTGATAAGTCCCAGCTCATTTTATTGGAGAAATGAACACAGATGTTTTTGTCGCCTTACTATCCTATGGGTGAGAATTGGTAGGAGATTTTAGAGGAGAGGATGGGACCAAGTCTCTTAGGATTTTTAGCAAATCCTCAGCCATCAATGGATTTGGTGTGCCTTTACTAATTACCGTTTGAGTTGGGATAGCTATGCTATTCCCCTCAGCATGATGAGTTGTCGAAGACTTATATTGGACTTAAAAGCCAATATTTTCCTCTATCCTTAACCGTTGGAGGCGTCGGATGTCAATAGAAGAGTAACTAAGCTAAAACTGAAGTTTTGCATTTTGTTTATTCTTCAACATTTACATCATGCATCATATGTAACCAGCGCTTTATCAGCTTGACACTGATCGACCGTGATGTGATCTAGTGAAGGAAAGAAGCTTTTCTTTGGCGTTCATCTTGGATCTGAAATTTCGATCAGAGGTGCAGTATTAACCTGATTAGGAGAAGAATGCTATCAAGGATAGTATTTCTTCAAGAACTTGCCGTTAATTGGCATCATAATCGTATCACCATCTGGGGTTATGAGGCGATATGCTCTATTTGAGTAGACAGACTCTACTACAAATAGTCCTTCCCATTTGGGATGGAATTTTTCTTTGGTCTTATAAGTCATCACCATAGGTCTTCTAACAGCTGAGATAAGGTCATCTTTCTTAAAAGTCCGCTCCTTGACTTTCTTGTTGAAGGCTCTAGTGATTCGAGCTTGATAGAGCTCGATTTGCTGTTGAGCTTGCAGGCGTTTATCGTCCAAAGCCTCAACTATTGGAGTCGCAGTGGATGCTTCTCCTCATTTGTCATCTCTGCTGTCAATGCGACGCGTAGAGATGGGATTTGAATTTCTAATGGGAGTACAACTTTACACCCATATACCAAGGAGAATGGTGTAACTTTCGTTGGGGTTCGAACTGTCATGCGATAGGTCCATAAGCATTCACCTAACTTGCCGTCCCAATCACGTTGGCTTTTCGAGATGAATTTCTTGAGAAGCTTTCTAATAGTCTTGTTGAAAGCTTCTGCAAGGCCATTAGCGGCTGGATAATATGCCGTTGAGGCCACACTCTGAATTCTGAACTTGTTACAGAATCTTTGAAAAGCTTGACTGACAAATTGGGGCCCATTGTCATGCAAAATTCGTCGTGGCACACCAAAGCGGTAAATGACGTGATGTTTAACTAATTTGACCACGTCAGATGCTTTTACCTCCCTCAAGGAAATAGCTTCAGCTCATTTAGAGAAGTAATCAGTTATAGCTAAAATGAACCGATGTCCTTTGGATGAAGGTGGGCTGATAGGGCCGACCACGTCCATTCCCCACATCTCAAATGGCCAGGTTAATGTTGTAGAGCGATGATATCCTGGTGCTTGATGGATGAAGTCACCATGGACTTGGCAGACGTGACATCATTTAGCGTAAGTGTTAGCATCAGGGATCATCTTAGGCCAATGATATCCAAGTCTTCAGAGTCGATCCCCAAGATTCGGACCAGGCCGATGAGCTCTACACATGCCATCATGCACTTCTTTGAGTACTTCTTGTGCCTCCTTTTGCGACAAGCAGTGGAGGAGGACCCCATCATGTGATTGGCGATACAGTGTTCGCGTGATCGCATTATAATAGAATTTTAGGGCTTTCCTTCTAATGGCAGCCACCTCTTTAGGATCATCTGGAAGGATGCCGTACAGTGCATAGTCGATGTACGGGAGTCGCCAATCCCTAAGCTCAGGACCTGCTAACGTCTCTAGAGCTTCTTTGCCTTCACAGTCTCCTGTCGACTTTTGATGATCTTCAAAAGCGATTCTTGGGCAATACTGGTCGTGGCTGTAGACAAGTATTTTCTCTACTACTCCAGCTGGAAGAGATAAGGAAGTAGCGAGAGATGCCAGTGCATCTGCATGCGTATTTTGCTAGTGTGGTACATGGTCGATGTAAAAGCTTTTTGCACCTCTCGGCCATGTAAATGATTGCGTTGTATTAGGGTATTAAGTCTTCATATCTGACTTCGTACCCCCCGCGAACTTGGTTAACGATGAGTTTAGAGTCACCATATGTTTTGAGATTTTTAACGCCAATCTTATCGGCGATTTGCATTCCAATCAATAGGGCATTGTATTCCGCTACATTGTTGGAGTCCGGATCGGTTAATGAGAATGCACGAGGGATCACGAAGTTTTGTGGGGAGACCAGTACTACCCCCACTCCTGCCTGCTGACGATGAGTGCAATACCTTCGCCGTCTCTCGGCATTCTGATTGAGTCGCAGAGATTATTGAGAACTCCCGGCGTCCGGAACTGGAAGTGCCTTGATAAAAGGATGGAAGGGAGATTAGTCGCTATTGCCCTCTTGACCATGGGTCATGGCGCGGGTCTCTGAAGAGACATTGGAGCTGACCACATTGTCTCCACAGGAGGCTCCTGAAGCTTTGGGGAGTTCAACTTCTCTTAGTCGAATTCGATCATGTTTTTCATTGATTTGCAAAGGGGAAAACTTACATTAAAAAGAGTTGAGGAGCTAAATTACAGGTATTCTTAAAAAGATTACAAGTAGATCTCCTCAGAGATTCTGGAGAAGTGTGACAATAGGAGTCTGGTCAGTGCGCGACCACTTTGTCTCTTTGACAATGCGAGCGATGAGATTCCCTTCTCGCATGGTTCGGGGAATCGGAGAACAGAAGGTTGGTAGAACCTTCTTGTTACTTCTCAAAACCACCTTCACCTAGGAATTCCTTCTCGCCTGGTTCCGAAAATTCCTTGGGAGGAAGGAAGGTATTAGGGTATCAGCACCCTGAATAGAGAAGCAATTCTCTAAAAGTCTCTGAATTCTTGTGCGCGCGGTGCGTCGTGAAGAAGTCTCTGCTTGTGGAGTCCTCTCTCTCTTTTTTAGAAGAAGTCCCCCCTCCTTGTGCCCCTGGTGGGCTATTTATAAGGAGAGTAAGGGTATAATTGTCCCTTAAAAGTATAGAAACAGATTGAATCAAATCTGTTTAAATCTGGAAAGTAGCCTTACTGCGAGGCTAGGATCAGCTTCTGCGCGAAGCTAGAAGTAGTAGGTCGGTTGATCCTCCTGATCCGTTTTGATTCTTTTCATATAATTGAAAGATCTCTCCTGATCCTCTTACTCGTTTTAGAAGAGTCAAGAGATTGTGGCAATCAACTGCCAAATTTGATCTCAGATTTGATCTTGATTGGATTTGATCTTGATCCAGAATAGATTTGATCTCATCTGGAGATTTGATTGGTCAAAGGTTGACCATAGCAGACCCGCAGCGGTGCTGCCCGCATCGAGCTCGCGGCGAAGTCAGAAGACAGCTCTTCCGCGGAGCTAGATGTCGTCTGTGGCGAAGCTACCGCATACCCTTTCTGCGCAGTTGCGTGTGGCTTCAGGCGGAGCTAACTCTCTCTGCGGAGTTGCGCTTCAGCAGTTCAAGCGATGCTATGAATTAGCTTCCTGACGGAACTGTGAATAACTTCAGGGCGAAGTTGGATGATCTTAGCCTCTCAGTCGAGGCTATCCCTTTGGGCTCATGTGATGCTAAGTGCTAGCATCTTAGACCTGCTGAGGTCTGTTTAGAGACAATCCGGGCTCACTGTCTGCTTGCTGGATCAGTGGAGTCCAAGTTGCTTCTTTGTCCCTCAGAGATGGGTGAAAACTAGTCGTCAGCTTGTCTGTCACTTGTCTTTTGTAAATGTCAACAAGTTTAGACATTGTTCGGGTTAGTAAGAATCTTGTCTTTTTTAAGTGTCAACAAGACCCCCTTCAAAGTTTTCAAAAGTCTGCAATGGCTCAGACTTTGAAATACTTTGAATTGCTTTGATCGGTGGTATGTGAAGTACGAACGTCGCCATGGTGGTTGAGTTCAGCTTCACTTTCAATCCTGCTTTGGGATAAGTTCGCCGAAGAATCATGTAGATTCGCGTCTGGGTTCCTCGTCTGGAATAAGTTCGCTTTGGAACATTTATTTCTTTCCCGAGGCCAACTGCTGTGGGTCAATCACGAGAAGGATTACTCCTTTTTTGAGGTCAAAATGACTTCTCTCGCATTAATCGAGGGAGATATTCTCCCTTTGTGTATTTCCGAGGGAGGATATTCCCTTTTTCAAGGCGCCATAAATGCCTTTATGAGGGAGACGCTTCTTCCTTTGCACGGTTCCAAGGGAAACCGTCCCTTTTCTCAAGGCGCAATAAATGTCTTAAATGCGCTCGTGCTTCCACGCTTGAGGCGGCAATGCTCAGGCCATGAGGCCTATAAATAGGACACCTGAGGTCCTCTAAAGAGAAGTGATCTGCTCTTCTTCTCTTCTCTTTGTTGGAAGAGATACTCAGATCTCTGAACTAGTGGGGATGCCCACTCTGGTTATTACCCGGCCAAGGACCGGTAAGTCTCAGTCATCCAGAAGCTTTACCAATGGACTTTAGGGGGTTCATCTCTCTTAACTTAGCTTTAACAGCTACCTCAGGGATTGATTTCCCTTGTTCTTCATTTTGCAATTGACTTGATCTGCAGAGAAGGATTTCAGCATAGCTTCCCAGCGAAGCTATCATTTGACTTGATCAAAGAAAGATCATTGCATGTGTCCGCCACATAGGCAAGAATTGGGACTTAGTCTCTTCAAAGTTGAGCCAGTCTTGTCATATAAGCGGGGTCAAGACTGCGTCCCTCAGGATCAGTCTGGCTTAGCCATATAGGCGAGGCTAAGACTTGGCTTATGCTGAGCTAGCCCATCATCACTGTGCAAGCGAGGCTATCCTCTGCTTAACTGAAACTGGAATTCATTATTAAACTGCAACTGAATCGGATTTAAATTGCTTCGCCCCAAAGAATTTGACTTAGCATTTCCTTTGACTTACTGCTAACTTGTTTTAGTTTGCATCGCAGTGAGGTATGTTCGCCAACTTGATGAAAGAGATCAAGAAGTTACCTCTTGCTTTTCCCGTTGAAACTTTAAATCCTAAGCAGGAGGAACATCTGGGGCAGCTGATGTGTGTTCCAGAAGAGGTTGGCAGTCACTTATCCGAGATGATCCACTTCGAGGCGAGGCTGGTAGCTGCTTATCCGAGATGATCCACTTTGGGAAAGCAGACGTCACCTGTAAGGTCGCGGATCTTCCATTACCAATTTTCATCAAAGAAGATCCAACCTGCTGGTGGCGATCAATCCTCTGCGAATTTTGATTACTGAAGGTTTAACTTCCTGGTGGCACAATCTGTCCTGGTGGCACCTTCTATCATTATGTGAAGGATTACGACCTTATGCAGGAGGAAGGCCTTTCGTGTCCAGTTGGTTTGGCTTGAAAGTAGATAGGACCACTTGTATGCCTCTTGAGCAAATGATTCTGTTGTATGAAGCACAACCTTGATGTAGTATCAATGTACCTGTACCTTTTAAATCAATGAAAGTTTATTTTCTGCTCATTTGATTTTTGCTTTGCCTTCATTCTGAATTGACTCAGCGGAGTTAGACTTCATCCGAGGTTAAAGATAGGATTCCATCTGAAACAGGAACGAGCTTCCAGCGAAGCTAGCATATCTGCGAGTTTGGCCTATGCCTTCAGCGGAGCTAAGGCAATCCTGTTGGCGAAGTCATTGATGTATTGTGCGAAGTCTGCATTTGACTCATGGCGAAGTTACTCCGGATCCGGGTAAAATCAGCTTCATCCCTGTAATTTACCTTATATGTGTTTTAGACAGCTCATCATTCGTTTTGTGATGCAGGAACTGAGGCAGTGACAAGCCCGAGAGCTGGGGCCGTCGAAGAACAAGGGGAACATTATGATGCCCTGTTCACTTATAAAGGGGGTGATGAGGCTGGCTATTTTGCCGTCTCAGAAGAATCCGGAGGCAATGCAGCTGACGTTGGTCCTTCGGGCGTCAGGACTTCGAAGGGAAGTTCCGAAACTTCTAGCTCCCTTAGGTGGACTACGTAAGGTTCGGCGAGCGAAGGTGAGCCGCTGTCCCTGTTGACTCTGCCAAAGATTTTCTGATGGAGCCCGTAAAGACTGATGTGGCCGCCAAGACGATTGAGGCGACATCATCTTTTGGTATTGGTTTGACTTTTTGACTTTTACTATTTGTTGTGTCCTGCCTAAACACGATCTTGTTGCAGGTGTTCCGCCTCTGGGTGCGTCAAGTTCAAGGGAGCCAACCGATCTTCCCGAGGGGTCCAGGGTGACATGAGCACTTCGACCGCGGCGGATGCTGCTGTGTTAGATGCTTTGTACGGTGACCTGCCCCCTTATCGGCCTGAGCCAGCCAGAGGAACAGAGGTTGAAGGGACGATAGTCACGGAGGCGACTTTACTCCCAATTATATCAACGAGTGAGGTGCCATCAGTTTTGCCAGGTGCGGAGCTGAGGGTGATTACAAGTCCTACTTCCCCAACGCTGGTGGTTGAGCCTGCTGTCTAGGAAATGGTCACTAGTCCTACCTCGGTTGTGGCTAGTGTACTGGTTTCAATGAGGACTCTGCTAAGATCACTAATGACCTGCCATGCTGTTGCAGCCAGTGTTCCTGCTGTTCCATCCATGGTAATGTCAACAAGGCCGGTGGAATCTTCTGAGGTTGCCCGTCTGCCAGAAGTGGCCGAGGCTGAAATGTATTTGTAGCTGAGATAGTCGACAACTTTTATAAGGGCTTGAAGCGATCCATTGATCTGGTCTTGAAAGGCTCGACTATGTCATTTTCTACATTAAAGGTGGTCGTCTCCCGCAGCATTGAGAGTATCCGGGACTTCGGAGGGGATAGCCAGGCCGCTGCATTAGAGCTTCTGGTAGGCCAATTTGAGAGGGACGTAGAGGAATGGTGCCGTCTTAGCCGTTCAGACCTGGAGTCTTTGGTTGACGAGCAGCTTGCGCACCTTGTCGCTCAAATGCATGAAGCCCATCTCGCCGCTCAGGAAACCGCTAAGGCCATTTCTTCGGACTTGAAATCCTTGGAGACAAGGCAAGTAGAGCTTGGGGACGCCATAGATGCTTCTAACAGTGCTCTTCTTGACGCCGAAGACAAAATCGAGAAGGCCAAGGAGATGACCAGGAAGGGACATCTTCTCTTATCCAAGGCTGAACCAGTGCGTCTTGAAGAAACTACGCGGCTTGAGCAGCTTAAGGCTCAGAGTGACGAGCTCTCGCGGCAGGGGTTAGCTCAGAGGGCAACCTTGGCCGAGGCGAGGCTCGCTTGGCCCAGACGGCGAATTTTAACGAGGCTGAGTTGAGGTCACAGGCGCTTGTCAGGGCTGCTAATGATAGGAAGACAAGGCTGGCCTTCCTTGAAGAATGGATCAGATCTTATAATGTACGCTTGTAGTTTGTAATATATGTACCTCCATGTATCCCTTCCTTTTTGGAATCAATAAAAGTAATTTTGTTTTGACTCCCTGTCGAATCTCCAACTTGTTTTATCTGCTGAATTGTTGTTTTCAAGTTGTATTGCAGCCACTTGAGAACATAGTCCTTGCTGGATTGAATAATGAGACTTGGTTATCTGCCGGTTCAGAGGTCGCGCTGACGTGACCGGTTGAGAAGCCACCAAGCTCGAAAGTAGTCCTTATCGGACTAAAAGGTGAGACCTGTCTTTTGTAAATGTCAACAAGCTCAAGGTTGAGACTTGGCTATCTGCCAGTTCAGAGGTCGCAATGACATAACTGTTTGAGACGCCACCAAGCTCAAGGTTGGTGATATTTGTCTTTTGTAAATGTCAACAAGTATCGAGACCTGTCTTTTGTAAATGTCAACAGGCTCAAGGTTGAGACTTGTCTTTTGTAAATGTCAACAAGCTTGAAATTGAGACTTGGCTATCTGCCAGTTCAGAGGTCACAATGATATAACTGGTTGAGAAACCACCAAGCTCAAGGTTGGTGATACTTGTCTTTTGTAAATGTCAACAAGTATCAAGACCTGTCTTTTGTAAATGTCAACAGGCTCAAGGTTGAGACTTGTCTTTTGTAAATGTCAACAAGCTCGAAATTGAGACTTGGCTATCTGCCAGTTCAGAGGTCGCAATGACATAACTGGTTGAGAAACCACCAAGTTCAAGGTTGGTGATACTTGTCTTTTGTAAATGTCAACAAGTATCGAGACCTGTCTTTGTAAATGTCAACAGGCTCAAGGTTGAGACTTGTCTTTTGTAAATGTCAACAAGCTCGAAATTGAGACTTGGCTATCTACCAGTTCAGAGGTCGCAATGACATAACTGGTTGAGAAACCACCAAGCTCAAGGTTGTAATGAAATTTGGGAAAAGGTCTCGTTTTCACGGGGAGAAACGAGGAAATCACTGTCATAGGTTAGTGTTAACGTAACAACGAAATGGAGAGATTTGTATATGTGGCCTTACCATTCTATGGGTGAGAATTGGTAAGTGATTTTGGAGAGGGAATCAAATGGAAAAAGGTCCCTTAGGATTTTTAGCAAATCCCCAGCTGTCAACGAGTTTGATATGCCTTTACCAACTACCGTTTGAGTCGGGCTAGCCATGCTATTCCCCTCAGCATGATGAGTTGTCGAGGAATCATGTTGGGCTTAAAGGCCAACATTTTCCTCTATCCTTAACCGTTAAAGGTGTTGGATCATTTGGTTAGCGTATGTGTAACCTTGATTCTCCTTTGGGACAACCAGTGTATGACCAGGTTCCTACTAGTTTATGGTTGTATGATCTCGTTTGGAGGAAGAGAGAGGCTCTCTTTGCGTATACCTTGGATATAAAGGTCTTGATCAGAGGTGTAATGTTAACTTGATCATGAGAAGGATCCTTACTTAAGGATAATACTTCTTTAAGAACTTGCCACTGATCGGCATCATGAGTAAGTTGCCATCTGAAGTCATAAGGCGGTATGCTCCATTTGAATAGACTGTTTCTATTACAAACGGTCCTTCCCATTTAGGCTGAAATTTGCCTTTGGTTTTGTGCGTCATGATCATCGGTCGTCTGACGGTTAAAACCAAATCTCCTTTCTGGAAGACTCTTTGTTTGACCTTCTTATTGAAGGCTTTTGAGATTCGAGCTTGATACAACTCGATGTGTTGCTGAGCTTGTAGTCGCTTCTCATCTAGGGCTTCGAGCTCTTGAAGGCGCAACCGATCATTGTCTTCTGATGTGATTTTAGTTGTTAAAGCGATTCGTAATGACGGCATTTGGATTTCTAACGGGATGACTGCCTCGCACTCGTACACCAGAGAGAAAGGTGTATTGCCTGTCGGGGTCCGAACCGTGGTTCAGTAGGCCCAAAGACATTCACCAAGCTTTTCGTCCCAATCTCGCTTATTCGAGGAGATGAACTTCTTGAGTAACTTGATGATTGTTTTGTTGAATGCTTTAGCCAAGCCATTAGCGGCGGGATTATAGGCAGTTGAAGCCACATTCTAAATTCGGTATTTATCGCAGAACCGATGAATACCTGGCTTATGAATTGGGGACCGTTATCATGGATGATCCGCCTAGGGACACCAAATCGATGGATGACATGGTGTTTGATGAAATTAAACGCATTAGAGGTTTTAACTTCAACCAGTGGTACAGCTTCCGCCCATTTTGAAGTAATCGGTTATTGTCAGGATAAACTGGTGTCCTTTTGTCGAAGAGGGGCTGATTGGCCCTACGACATCGATTCCCCATGCTTCAAATGGCCATGAAGCAAAAGTTGGGTGGAACAACTCTGAGAGCTGGTGTATGAAGTCTGCATGAATCTGGTACGCTTTACACCTTCGTGCATATTGGATGGCATCGGCTATCATGGTTGGCCAATAGTATCCAAGCCTATGCAATCTGTCTTTAAGTTTTGGACCTAGCTGATGAGCTCCACAAATGCCATCGTGTGCTTCTTTAAGCACTTCCTGTGCCTCTGAGTTGGAAAGGCAACGGAGGAGGACACCGTCATATGAACGACGGTAAAGTGTCTTCAGAGTTGGATCGTAGTAGAAACAGAGAGACCTTCGTCTGATAGATGTCGCTTCTTTAGGATCGTCTGGCAGCAGACATGTAAAGCGTAGTCGATGAGAGAAAATCGCCAATCTCTCGGCTCAAGATCAGTCGAGACATTATAGACTTCTCGGGTTTTTAACATATGCTTAGAGCATATAAGGTGTCGAGTTGCCTCTGTGAGGTGATACTCGGTGTCGACTGGCAGGGCTAGTGTTGTTGCTAATGCAGCAAGAGCGTCCGCCTTGGTATTCTGAGATCGAGACACGTGCCCGACATAGAAACCTTCGAACAGATTAGCCAATTCGATGGTTGTATGGTAATAAGGCACCAAGTCTTCGTGACGAACCTCATATTGGCCTTTAACCTGATTGATAATCAACTTTGAATCGCCGTAAGCTTCAAGGTAGCGTACCCCCATTCCATGGGCGAGCTGAAGGCCAATAAGTAGAGCATTATATTTCGCTACATTGTTGGAGCATGATTCTGTCAGAGAAAATGCTCGAGGAAGGACATGATTCTGTGGAGAGATAAACACAACTCCCACGCCGGCGATGATCCTACCTTTAGGACCTATTCGTGATGCTCCATCGAAGAACATCTGCCACACTTCATCCTCTGAAGTTATATTAGACTCAAAGACTTCATCTGGAATATCCTCGTGAAGTTTTGAGTTTTTCCGGGACTGGATGAGCAGCCAAGAACTCTGCAAGGGCCTGACCTTTGACCGCCTTTTGAGGGATAAAGATCATGTTGTATTGAGACAAAGAAGCGCCCATTTGGATAATCTTGAATTAATGATCCTGTCTTCGTCATGAGAAGACGCAAAGGATTCACTCTGGAGATGACATGTATGGTTTGGCCGACCAAATAATGTCGTGTCTTCTGAACGGCAAAGACAAGAGCTAAACACTCCTTCTCGATAGGGTTATAGCGAGATTCCGCTCCTATCAGAGTCCTGCTCAGATAATAAATGGCCTGTTCATGGCCATTGTCGTCCTTTTGAGCAAGGAGGGCACCAAGAGAATAGTCCATAGCTTTCACATAAAGTAAGAATGGTTTCCTGATGTGGGGGCCACTAAGACTGGAGGTTTTGTAAGATATGTCTTGATATCCTCATAAGCTTTCTGACAAGCTTGATCCCATACGAAGGAAGCACCTTTTTTCATGAGTCGGGTGAACGGTTGACAGCAGCCTGAGAGGTTTGCGATGAATCTTCTAATATAAGCTAGTCTACCTTGCAAGCCTCTAAGCTCTTTGAAATTCCTTGGTGGATGCATGCTCTGAATGGCTTTGACCTTGTCTGGGTCAAGATGAATTCCTTTTGATGTAACAATAAACCCAAGGAACTTGCCACTCGAAACTCCAGGAAGGATTTTGTCGGGTTCATTTCAGTTGATGAGCCCGCATTATGTCGAACATCGTTCTCAGGTCGCGAAGATGGTCATCCTTGTTGCGGCTTTTGACAACAATGTCATCATATAGCATTCTACCGTTTTTCAGAGATGATCGCGGAAGATTGTACTCATTGCCCGCTGATAGGTTGCTCCGGCATTCTTCAGTCCGAAGGGCATTACGGTGTAGCAGTATACCCCCAAGGGTGTTCAGAACGAAGTATGCTTTTCATCGTCGGGGTACATTTTAATCTGATTTACCCTGAAAAGCCATCCATGAAAGACATTCTTTCGAATCCACAGGTGTTGTCAATCATGACATCGGTGATGGGCAGTGGGAATTCGTCTTTGGACAAGCCGTATTGAGATCACGGTAGTCGATGCAGATCCGTATCTTCCCGTTTTTCTTGAGGATGGAAGGATATTAGCAACCCAATCTGGATGTTATTCCTCCCGAATGAAGCCACATACAATGAGCTTATGGACTTCGGCCTCAATAGCTTCCATAATGTTTGGGCGAAACCGACGTTGTTGCTGCTTGACTGGCTTGGCGTCGGGCTTAATATTCAGACGGTGCATGGCTACTTGCGGATTGAGTCCGGGCATGTCTTCGTAGTTCCATGCGAAGACGTCTATTTACTCTTTTACGAGTATTATCAATCTTCCTTTTCTGTAAGTGATAAGCTTTCGCTTATAAAGATGGGCTTAGGGTGGTCTTGACTACCCAAGTTGACCTGCATCACCTTGTCTTCAGTAGGTGGTTTGCGCAGTTCGAATCTTTTTTTCCATTGGAGATCTAGTTGGTGGGCCCATGGTTCCTCATCAGTAGCTTCTGCAGGCTCCAATTGACTGCTTGAAGTCATATTAACGGTGAGGTTTTCGAACATCATTCCCACACTAACATCTGAGTCCCACTCGGAGGATGAGGCTGAATGTGATGGAATTGGTTCATCGTCTGTGAATTGAACCGTTGCTGACGATGTGGGTGTAACGTATCCCAACCACCTGCGTGTACTATCATAGTAATTTGCAGGCTTCCCATTTGGCACAAAGTTATGCAGCAAACTACGCCTTCCTTTTCCAAAATTCAGGCCTTCTCCATGCTTTAGGTCATATCTCATTTTCTTCATAATATGGCGTGCTGGTCGCGCGTAATGGAAGAATTGTGGAGTGTCTGAGTCTGAACTTGAATATGCGGTTATGGGTCCCCGTGGTTGGGTTCTACCAAAAATTATCGGTAACTGGCCTTCTTTGGACGGAGGGATCACTAGCGTGGCCCCTTCTATAGCTTCCATAGGTGTACTGGACGCACTTGATTTATGCAAAGGCATGTGCAGAGAGCTATCCGTAATGGATCCAAACAACCCAACACTCGCAGGATAATCGAAAGAAATATTATCATTAATTATCCATTCACCTTTATCTTCAGAAGGAGTATTACATTGGGGATTATTAAGACATGCTATAATTGGTTCACCAATCAAAATGACTGGCATGCATGCTTCGGATTCTGAATCCGCCTCATTGCCACTTTCATCATCGTTCGGCAATGCTTCTTTGGATGCTTCACCGGTCTCTTGATACAGGAGAGCGTCAGTGAAGTAATTTTTCATCCTTTTGAAGGGTTGCTTTTCAGCAAAGATAGTTCGTACTGTCGCGTCGTCTTCAACATATTTGAAGCATTGGTGCAGGGTGGAGGGAACGATCCAGTTGGCGTGGATCCATGGTCGTCCTAGCAACAGGTTATATGACGTGTCAGCGTCAATGATATAGCACGTCACTTCCGACTTCAGGCTCCAGATTCGGCAACGGAGTCGAATTTTTCCAAGTGGATGACTACTCCCGGCATTGAAACCGTATATTGTAGTAGTGGTTGCGGACAACCTATACAGCGGTATACCGAGGAAATAGAGAAGCCTTTTGGGGATGATGCTGAGTGAGGACCCTGGATCGACTTGTACTCTTTCGATGCATGTGGAACCTATGTATCCGGTGTAGTACAGAGGTCGATCGTGCTTGTTGTCTTTGAGAAGCATATCTTCCGCTGTGAAGGTAATAGCGGGTACCTTTGGTTGTACATGATGACATTCAGGGCAAGAAGACTAAGCGTCATCGTTAGGGATTTCTGGTATGTACGTCAGGAATGATTCTGTGTTGGCCAGTGCATCTCTGAGTACTTCTCTTGTCTTCTTTTGAGAGACGAAGGAGCTCGTGTATGATAATACGAGCTGGGATATTAGCCAGCTGGGCCAATATGTCAAAACGAAAGGGCGTGTCAAGCCCTGGGCCTGAAGGCTTCTTCAGGACATGGTCGAACGGACTTCCTTAGGCTTCTCCTTTCCCTTGGTCAGAACTGAAGCGGATGCTGGTACTTGTACTGACGTCGTTTGCTGTTGTGTTTCGTCAGTAGCTTTCTCATACTGTTTTAAGTATGATTTCCCGGATCGAGTACCCGTCGACTAAGGTACATCGGCCTGTGTTGCGCAAGCGTGCTTTTCTCCTTCAGAATCGCTGAGAGAAGCTGTGTGAAATTGTCGTCGTCCGGCAGGAGGGAGATGACATTACAAGATTTGCTCTTCGACTTTGACTTCTTTGAATCCCACTGTACGTCTTGGACAAGGTCTGGGTGTATCCACATGACTTCCCCTGTCTCCAATGTCAAGGGAATAAGACTTCTATTATCTTGAGTTTTAGCCGCAGGATGCTTGACTTCCAGTCGTGGCGCAGGGACTGGATAAGTCCCATCAGGAACTGTGACCTTTGGGGTTTTGCCGAACTCGAGGGTCACCATATTGGCAGTGACTTTCTTCTGCTCTGCCTTCAGTGTCAGGACCCCTGCGTCGATCAAGGTTTGAATTCTGTCCTTGAGGACATAGCACTTGTTGGTAGGATGGTGAATCATCCTGTGGTAGAGACAGTATTTGGGGTCATTTGTGCGTCCTATCTCATTGGGACGCCGAGCCTCTGGTAGCTTCATTTTATTCCCTTTGTGGAGTAAATGGAATATTGTGACCACCTGATCATCTCTGAAGGAATACTATTTTGGAGGGAACTTAGACTCTTGATTATTGGAGCCACTCTTCCTGGCTTTCGACTGCACATCCCCGGACAATTCTACGGATATAGTCTCTTTCTCTTTGGCTTGAGAAGACTGTGGTACGTCGCTACGTCCTTTATAACTCATACCCCATTTGCCTTTGGGGGTAGATGGTTCGAACTTTTTAGCGACTTTTCGGCTATCTCAGCTTGTTCGACCAATTCTTTTCAGGTGTGGGCTTTGACAGCCCCCATGCGAACTTCTACCTGGTCCAAGAAGTTGTGCCTGCATGTCTGTAAGAGCATGGGTAATGGCATCCTGCTGGGCACATCAAAGACAGATTTCTGAATCGCTCAATGTAGTCACGGACAAATTCGCCCTTCTTCTGCACGGTGGAGATGAGCTTGTCCATAGTTACCTCGGTATCGTCCTCATAGAAACGAGAGAGGAATCGGGTTTCCAGGTCGATCCAGGAATTGACAGAACCCGGAGGGAGACTTCGGAACCAGTCAAATGCCACCCCCTTTAAGGTGCCAATGAACAGTCTAGCCATGATGGCGTCATTGCCTATAATATTACCGGTTTGAGATCGGAAATAGTAGATGTGCTGATTTGGTGAGCTCTTTCCATCATAGGTATGCAATGTTGGTGGTTTGAACTTCGGTGGGTATGGTACTGAATCCCACTCTAACTGGTAAGGACGGACTGTTCCTACTTTCTTTAATTCATCCCTCTGAGTTAGGGATGCGATTTGAACTTGAAAGCCCTTAAGGACTTCAGCGTCTAAGGAAGACCCCTCCTTGGACTTCTCCGTCTTCGGTTGGTCATTACTAAGATGTTCTTCCTCGTCATGGTTACTCCCGGTATCATTGTTATTCCGGTTATTAAAGAGTTGAGCGAGCATCTGTTGAATGTTGTCCAGAGCTTCTTGCTGGGTTTTGGAAGTTTGTTCCTGAGCCTCCAAACGTCGACGAAGGTCGTCATTACCATTATCAGCCATGTTTACTGATGCTCTGTCTGTTTGCACCGAGCTGACTGTCACCAAAGAAGCATACCCGCTGTCTTCATCTTCTTCATCAGATGACTGGACTGATCTTCTTCTTGGTTCTGGCGAGGCTACTGCCATTGAGGAAGAAGGCTGTTCATATCTGTAGGGTATTGCCACCCTAGATCTGGTGTTTCGGAAAACACCCTCTTCATGCATCAAGATTTCGCCTAAGCCTGGGCTGTAATTTGGATCTGGGGAACTGTAGGGAGTGTCGTCGGACGCTTGCCTGCCCCTGCGCAGCTCTCGTCCTCTTCCAGTCATGTTAACAGATGCAGAGGGTAGATCTTGTAATACGCTCCTTTTGCGATGCTTCATCGGAGCTTGCGCCGTCAACCGATCGAAAACTGATCGTTGGCCTGGAGGAGTGGCGAGGATGGGTCCTAGCCAGTAATGAACTGAGTGGACTGTCACAAGCTGACATCCCACTTGTTGACAACAGGGAGTAGTTCGGAAAGATTCCGACTTCCGTTTGTTTGTCAAGAATTCTCGCAAGTCGGACCCAGTTAGGCCTAAACAATCCATCGCAGAGGCTCTTTTGGATCGCGCATAGGACGATGTCCTGCTCCTTTTATCCCCGCAGAGGGGATTAGCACTGAATAGTGCTTCAATTCTAGCTTCGCCACAAAGCGAAAGCTTAGCGCCTGACGAACTGGAGAGCGGAGCACGCTGTGGTGCTTTACCCGCTATGCTGCTGCGAAGGAGATTAGCCTTGGATAGTACTTTGGCTCTAGCTTCGTGGCCATGAACCCTGCGCGTACGCTGTGGTACAGTAGCTTCGCTCATGAGAACGAGGCCGGCGCAAGGCGTTGCTGCTCTTGACTTGGGCAACGGTATGATTGCCGTCGTGACTTTGCGGCTGGCAGCATTGTTGGAGCAGACAGGCATCTTGCCTTTTTCTTCGCGAGAGAGATGCGATTTTGGCATAGCTACGCCTGAGACTTTGCCCAAAGACTTCTGTTTAGGCCTCCACATCCGCTTTGGCAGAGGATACTTAGGTTCGCAAGGAACCTGATTAGCCACACACGAGGCTGAAGGGTGTTAGCAGAATTCTGCTTCTGGTTTCTGTTCTGAAACCTTAGTCGTGGAGACCTTCCTATGCTTCTGTGCATGAAGCATTAGACCACCGCCAGAGAGGACTTCTTCAAATTTTTCATGGTCGAAGTGAACGACAAGGTTCTCGAAAGTGAAGGACTTGGACTGCGGGCGTGCTTCCTTGTTGCGCCAGAGAACCGCAGTAGGCTCGCAGATAGCCTTATCCGTCTCCGCAGAGACTTTCCTTGAAGATTTAGCCAGAGAGGCTCTGGCCGCACCGGCTTTCCTGAATTCAGATATAGACCCGAGGGTCTGTTAGTCGCATTGTGACACTTGATTCTCAGCAGTGGAGAATTCGTTCCCCAGCGGAGTCGCCACCTTGTTTTCCATTGATTTGCAAAGGGAAAAACTTACAATAAAAAGAGTTGAGGAGCTAAATTATAAGTATTTTTAAAAAGATTACAAGTAGATCTCCTCAGAGATTCTGGAGAAGTGTGCTGATAGGAGTCTGGTCAGCGCGCGACCACTTTGTCCCTTTGACGATGCGAGCGATGAGATTCCCTTCTCGCCTGGTTCGGAGAATCGGAGAACAGAAGGTTGGTAGAACTCTCTTTTTACTTCTCAAAACCACCTTCACTTAGGAATTCCTTCTCGCCTGGTTCCGAAAATTCCTTGGGAGGAAGGTATTAGGGTATCAGCACCTTGAATAGAGAAGCAATTCTCTAAAAGTCTCTGAATTCTTGTGCGCGCGGTGCGTCGTGAAGAAGTCTCTGCTTGTGGAGTCCTCTCTCTCTCTTTTTAGAAGAAGTCCCCCCTCCTTGTGCCCCTGGTGGGCTATTTATAAGGAGAGCAAGGGTATAATTGTCCCTTGAAAGTATAAAAACAGATTGAATCAAATCTGTTTAAATCTGAAAAGTAGCCTTGCTGCGAGGTTAGGATCAGCTTCTGTGCGAAGCTAGAAGTAGTAGGTCGGTTGATCCTCCTGATCCGTTTTGATTCTTTTCATATAATTGAAAGATCTCTCCTGATCTCTTACTCGTTTTAGAAGAGTCAAGAGATTGTGGCAATCAACTGCCAAATTTGATCTCATATTTGATCTTGATTGGATTTAATCTTGATCCTGAATAGATTTGATCTCATCTGGAGATTTGATTGGTCAAAGGTTGACCATAGCAGACCCGCAGCGGTGCTGCCCACATCGAGCTCGCAGCGAAGTCAGAAGACAGCTTTTCAGCGGAGCTAGATGTCGTCTGTGGCGAAGCTGCCGCATACCCTTTCTGCGCAGTTGCGTGTGGCTTCAGGCGGAGTTAACTCTCTCTGCGGAGTTGCGCTTCAGCAGTTCAAGCGAAGCTATGAATTAGCTTCCTGACGGAACTGTGAATAGCTTCAAGGCGAAGTTGGATGATCTTAGCCTCTCAGTCGAGGCTATCCCTTTGGGCTCATGTGATGCTAAGTGCTAGCATCTTAGACCTGCTGAGGTCTGTTTAGAGACAATCCGGGCTCACTGTCTGCTAGCTGGATCAGTGGAGTCCAAGTTGCTTCTTTGTCCCTCGGAGATGGGTGAAAACTGATCGTCAGCTTGTCTGTCACTTGTCTTTTGTAAATGTCAACAAGTTTAGACATTGTTCGGGCCAGTAAGAATCTTGTCTTTTTTAAGTGTCAACAGATCACAAGCGATTCGACTGTGTATTTAAGCATCTTGACGTCGGCTTGCGCCACCACATTCTCGTTGGTTGAGAGAGATATAAGTTCCCCAGCGGAGTCGCCATCTCTTGTTTGGTGGGAAAATTAAAGGCGCGTGTGTAAATTCTTTATTTGATTGTAAAGAAAATTACAACGGATCAATAATTCGATTACAAGAGAGGGGAGATAATCAAGCTCAAATCTCCCCTTTGTTTAGTGCTGGGTTCTTGATGTGGTGATGGAAGGTGAATCTCGTTTTTCATTGACTGGGTGAACGTCAAGACCTCTTAGGAATCTTCTCCTTAGATGGTGGATGAAATAACACATCTTCTGTCCAACAAGAATCTCAAAGAGACTGTACGCAAAAACAAACTTGTACACAGTAAGTTGTTAGAAGAGTTGAACTCTCTCTTTCTTTTAGCTGGAGATCTTGGTCCTTCTAGGCTTACAACCAAAGTTCTTCTAAGTAGAATTTTTCGGCCCCTCTTCCATAGCAAACTGGGCTATTTATAGAGGTTTCAGGGGGTAAAAGTATCCCCTAAAAACACTCCATAATAAGGGTTAACTCCCTCATTACGTGGGCAGTAATTGACGCAGTAATGAGGGCAGTTATAACCAAGACGTAGGCTTTGAGCCTCCCGTTTTGTCATTGAAGTGATGCTTGAGAAACGAGAATTTCTAGTTCTGCGTTAAGCTTCAAGTGAGACGCGGGCTTCGGGCTCTACGTCTAGGCATTACATGGATGGCTGAGACGCAAGTTTCAAGCTCTGCATCTTGGCTAATGCATTGAAGCAGAGACGCGATTTTCGACTCTCGCGTCTTGGTACTGCAGTGATGCTGAGATGCGGTTTTCATGCTCCGCGTCTTGGTCATTGTAGTGATGTTGAGACGCGGTTTTCAACCTTCGCGTCTTGGTGTTGCACTAGTAGCGATGATTAGTCTTGCGTCTAGAGTTTGGACTCTGCTTTTTGATGACTTATGTTTAGTGATTTTTAGACAGTTTACACCTTCTCCTCCTCTTCCCTTGGGCTGCCCCGCCACCGGCTCCACCCCCGGAGCGCTACCGCCACCCCTTGGCTGATGCCATCCCCTCCCCCAAACTCTCTCTTTCCCTCCTTCTTCCATAATCCACCACCACCCTCCTTCAATTTCACCACAAGACCCATTTTCACCTCCATCTTCATCCTCAAAATTCACCATCAATACTCCACCACCGCCTCCATTTCTACCACCTTACCACCACATCCACCTCCTCTTCTAATTTTCATCACCACCAACTCTTCCCTACACAATCACCTACATCACCCTCATTAACCACCACAAACAACAACACCACGAACAACACCAAACAACACCCCACCCCTTTTCCTCCCGGGGCTCCGACCGCGCGCCATCCCCTCCGACGCGTCGGCTCCATCTAGGCCGTCTACGGTAGCCAGAATCCAGGCCTATCCCCCCTCTCTCCTTCTTTTCCCTTCCCTTCTCCTTTCTTTCTTTCTTTCTTTCTCAGATTTTCTTTGCCCTTCTTTTCCTTTCCTTTTTACCCTCTCATCCCGCTAGTCGTCTCTCTCTCTTTTTTCCCCCTCTCTCCTCTCCACTCTCTCTCTCTCTATTACTTTTCTCTCACCTTTCTCTCTCATCACGCGCGTGGTGTTCTCAGATTTTTCAGATCGTGCTCCGTGTTCCGATTTTAGGCGAGTGCTTTCTCATGTTATTTCTTGTGTTGCGAGTTTCATTCTAGGGATTATTACTTATTTTGCTAGTGCCTTGACTCGTTGTTGCTATTGGTTTCATAATACTTGATACAAGTTATGCGAGTACAATTCTTGGTTAATTGCGAGTACTTCTCTTTGGGCTTATATTATTAGTTAGGTAAGGCATATATATTGTTATTCATTTGTGGTCGTTAACGTAAGTCATTGAACTGGTATTATACTTGTATTAGATATACCTAGAAACGCTCTCGCTTCCTCAGCTTTGCTTACCAAATTAATGGACTTATTTATTATTATTATAATATGGTTGTGAAAAGTTTGAAATATTTAACTATGTTGTCCTCCAGTATCATGTTACATGACCGGATGATTATCAGACATATGATATTGTGGCTCTATATTCAACTTACTGACACCGACATATTAAATATCTTACATTTGACAATTCACATGCTATCACTTGGTACTGATACATCTGACCTGATGTTGCGACATCTGAGTAGATACTATTACACCTGACACCTGTATTGCATTGTCTATTCATGATTATCACTTTTATGGGAACTTGATATGATTATTATAATGCTACCATCTGGTACTCCTAAACTTCTGTATTTTTGAACTCATATATTCTTGAACCCCTGAAACAGGGAGACTCCAATACTATATTCCTGTTGATCCCCGTAATTAGTTAATCATTGATATTAGATGATTGTGAACACACTGTGGACATTATCGCTGGACAATCTGTAATAATTGAACAACTTACACGGGATGAGAAAACTGATGGGTATAGATATAGTTTCTGTGTTTATCGTGGCCATACAAATGTTGTATAACTACTACTTAGGATTCTACCTGAAAGTCATCAGGTGTTTCCGTGGGGTGTACTGGCCCCCGACTTCCCTACCTGTCGGGTGTGCCATAATCCCCTGGGCCTATTCCTATGGGAGCGGTGACATTCTGTTCTTATTCGGGTGTACAATAAGTCCTGGTACCTAACGGTACGTTCCAGCTCAGTACCAGATACTCCTTCACCGCTGTCTCGGCACGTACGAGACCTATTCTAAACATGGTTCGTCGATCTTTATCAGTTTTCAATAACTCACTCTTCATTCTGTGTGCTGAGGTATGTAGAATGGGACACATACTGATGTATATAAATTGGACGAGTCTTAATAACATAATAATAATATGTTACTGGATCTGATTTGCAACATATTTAATCTATACTTGTGAGACCTGTGACACAATACATTATCCTGCTCGTCACTTACATATGATATCTGTGCTACTGTGTTGAATCACTTGACTTGCTTATTTTTTGGGTTTCCATACCGTTTCCTTATTCTGTTATTGTGAAGGTAACTCAGGTTACATAAACTCAGATTACAGTGACGTGAGGAGTAGGGTATATATATGAGATTTTCTTGTTTGGATTATTCTCTCGATGTACTAATCTCACAGATCGGTAATATAGACTTGTATAACTGGTTTTCTCATATTATCTTACTTATTGTTTTCATATTCATATGTGCTTATATTCACGATACACCTTTCATGTTCACGTGTACCTGATATGCACGCTAATTGGCCTCATCTCTTGTACTCGTTGGGTTGCATCTGACAACCCTGAACCCGTATGTCCAGATTTTGGAGTGTGGAGCGTAGCGGATCCTTCCGTGACGATCAGAGTGCGCAACGGAAGCTTAGATGTCACTATAGCTCTTCTCCCAGCTCTTCTCCTGATTAGCTCTCGAGGCTCCTCTTGCTGCTCGTGAGCACCTCTCAGCTTTTAATTATGTATATCTCTTTGTAGATCGTAATTTTGTATCTTGATGTAATATTCCGATAATATGTATCAATCTCGGCGATAACTATGTACTTGTACTTTTCTGTTGGAATGTATATTGCTATTGTACTTTCACACTCTTATTCTTGCCTGTACTGATGATTAGCATATATATGTGAGGGTATTTTCGCCTTGCATATATACGTCGCAGTAATGTCTCCGTACCTGCGGGATCGAGGCGTTACAATATGTGTGAGGTTATTTCTACCCTGCGTATATACGTCGCAGTAACATCTCCGACCCGCGGGATTGGGGCGTTACAGGGTGGTATCAAAGCCTAGCTTCTCACATCTTCAGTACAACCAGTCGGCAGATTAATGATATATTAATTTATAACTGGAGAGCACAAGTCTTGAATATACATTCCAATCGCAAGTGCTACGTTATCTATTCCTTCCTCGCGATCTATTTCTTAGATCCTAAGACCCTTCTATCTTTTACCTTCCAGCTTATTTTTGTCATCCCTTCAACCAACTCAGACATGGACAGATCGGGAGATCGTAGCGATTTCGATACTTCCTGTGATAGTTTCGGTGGAGTGAGTGTCAACTTTATAGGGGTACTCTAGAGCATGGTAGAATGCCAGCAGCAACCATTGAAGATGTGCACCAAGTCCTCACCATGGCCCAGGGACTAGAGAAGAAGGACAATAGCCAGGTACCGAACAAGAAATTAAAGCAGCCATTCTGACAGAAGGACAGAAGGAACCTGGGCAGATCTAACAATGCCCCGCAGGCCAAACAACCATTCCGATTTCCCCATCAGCAGGCAGTATGCAGTTTTTGCCGGATACATTAAACGTGATTGCCGAAAAAGAAATGGATTATGCTTATCTTGTGGGTCCGAAGGTCATTGGATAAGAGATTGTGCATTCCGAAGGATAAAGAATACTACTCCAGTTCGACTAGCACTTCCAGTACCGCCAGTCATAAGGAACCAGGGACTAACTAGCAGATGAGCTCCTCTACCTCCTAATGGCATGCATTTAGTCAGGCCCAGGAAGAAAGGAGAATTGGAGTAGATGGCAGAAGGAGGCAAGTCTATCATTTCACCGCAGAAGAAGCAGAGGCGTCAGATGTGATAGTGGAAGGACAAGGAGCTCAGTACCCAGAACAGGAGCCCTGAGGATGTCACTATAACCGCTATCCCCGACTTTTTTGCGTCCTCAGTTGGAATCTTCCTTACCTTTCCCACTTTATCAAATTATCATCATTGACTCTAGTCTCTTCCGTGTTCATCTCCTTCCTTATAGAAATTTCGAGGACGAAATTTTTGTTAGGTGGGTAGATTGTAGCACCCCATTCCCGGGATACGTACCTAGATACGTGTCCTGATTTTTTCGATCGGATCATTTCAATTTTCTTCCCATATTTGTTTTCAGTTTGTGATTATTTATATTATTTGGTATCAGATCTGGATTCTCCGACCTAGAGTCAGCCATGGCTGGATCAGGGACTCGATACTAGTGTACTACCTGATTTGACTTTTCTGATAGTTTAATTTGATCGATTTCTATTTCAATTACTGTTTCCCAATATTTTAGATTTTTCATGATTTGCTATAATTTTTCAGAATTATTCTGCAAAATCTTCAAAATCGGTGTCGATCGATGTCGCAGACTGATTCCCGAATTTTCAGTTTTCAAATGGACTTGAATTTCTAGAAAAGGTTTTCACATTACTTCTCAAAATCTCATTTTCTATCTAAATGCATTTTTAGAGATTTTTCTGAATTTATCGAAATTCGGCTGGTATCGCCGAAAGATTTCAGGATTTTTAATTTGAAAATCAGATTGAATTTCTCGAATTCGATTTCATCAGGCGTCTTAAAATAATATTTTCTATTTTGAGAATGTTTAAGAAAGTTTCTGAAACATTCGATTTTTAACCGATTTAAATAATAACATTATTTTCCTTTCTTTTCTTGCGTTTTCCTTCTCTACTTCTCTACTTGATACTCCCATTTTATCCTATTAATTTAATTATTTAATAATACATTTAATTACAATTTTTCCAAATTACCTTTTCTTTTACTTTACTTTTCTTTTTTTCCTTTTCTTCTTTTTCTTTTCTTCCTTCTCCACCTGCTCCCGTCTCCCCCCATATCCTGCCAGCAATCACCCCCCCACTCCTCCACCATACCCTTCCCCTCTCCCTCCCTCTCTCTTTCATTTTTCTTTCTTTCTTTCTTTCTTCTCATTCTTTTCATCTCTCTACCTCTATCTCTTTCACTCTCCCACCAACTCCTTTCCTCTTCCTTCCTCATGACCATCACCTCCACCAGCACCACCCCAGATGCTGCCCTCCCCTAGGCCGGCGCCACTCCTCCTAGACCCCCTCTCCTCTTCCACACCTTCCTCTTCTTCAACCACCCCTTCCCTTTTCCAATTTCATTATAACCTATCACTACCACCATCACCTCCTCCTTCAAATTCACCATCAATATTCTACCACCTCCTCCACTTCCCCTACCCTACCACCACATCCACCTTCTCCTCCAACTCTCCAACACCATCACCAATGACATCAACCACCATCTTCACCATCACAACAACATCAACAACCATAACAACAACATAAACACATCTCTCCTCCCCCTCTATCCTCCACCCTAGGGTGCCGCGCCGCCCTCCTTGTCGTGCTGCCGCTCCCCCTTCGGCGCGCCGCCACCCCTTGAATGGCAGTGGTGGCCAGAGCTGCCGTCACCTCCCTCCTCCCTTCTTCTTCTTCCTTTTCTTTTAGTTCCTTTCCTTTCCTTCTTTCTTTATTTTCTTTTCTTATACCCTTCTTTTATTTCCTTATTTGCCCTCTCCTTATCCATCACACACACATACTCTCTCTCTCACTCACTTTCCTACGTCACTCTCTCTAGCTCTTTTATTTCCTCTACATTCTCTCTCTAGATCTTCTCTCTCTTATTCCCGTGTGCGTGTGGGCGGTGTTCGTGGACTCCAAGATTTTCCCTCGGGTTGCTTGTTAATCGTCGTGTTAGCCCGCCGAATCTCTCCCCAACCGGAGTCTGTCACCAAACCTCGACTGTTAGTTAGGTGAGTATTTTGTGATTATTAATTCATGCATAGCGATTGGTACTATAGCGTTTATTGCACGTTACATTATTATGCGATGTCTTATTACCATCATTATATGCTTAATAATTACTATTCTAGCATTTAATACATGATACACTGTTATGCTCTTTATTCATGCTTTGCGAGTACTTCACTTTATGTCAGGCGAGTACTTCTTGTGTTTTGGGTGAGTACTTTTCTTGTGTTGTTTCATGCCTTGCTAGTTCTATTTTAGGGCTTGATGCATGTTATGCGAGTATAAATTCTTCGTTAATTATGAGTACTCTTTTCGGTATTTGAGCTAGTATTATACTTGATTGAATATGCCTAGATACACTCCTGCTTCACTCGGCTTCGCACAGTTAATTAATAGATTAATTTATTGTTATTATGGACATAATTGTAAAGAGTTTAAAATGTTTAACTATATTGTTCTTCAGTATCTGTTACGTGACCGGATGATTACCTGACATATGATGTTGTGACTCTATATTCAACTTACTTGACACTGACATATTAATTACCTGACACCTGACACCAACATGTTATCACCTAACACATGATTATCATTTTACGGGGACTTGACACTTGTTATCCTGTCATACCTGAATTCCTGTACTCCTGTATTTAACATGTTCCTCCTGTTATAACAATCTTGTTAATTCCTATAAATAGATCATGTTAGACACAATTATAATAATTAGACAACTTACACTGGAATGGAGGAAACTGATGAGTGTCGATATAGTCTCCATGTTTATGATGGTCTTAAGTGTCGCACGATCACACTCTTGCGATTCACTTGGAGGCCACCAAGTGTTTCTGTGGGGTATGCTGGTACCCCCTACTCCCCTGACTTCCTTGCGGGTTCGCAATAAGATCCTGGGTCTATTCCTGTGGGAGCAGCGGTACCCTGCTCCAATTCGGTCATACAATAAGTCCGGTACTTAGCGGTATGTTTCAGTTCAGCATCGAATACTCCTTGACCGTTGTCCCGGGCATGTACGGGACCCATTCTAAGCATGATTCATCGTTCTCTATCAGTTTTCAATAACTTACTCTCCGTTCTGTATGCTAAGATATGTGGAATGGGACGCATACCGATGTATACAAATCAGATGAGACTTAATAACATAATAATAAATGCTACTGATATCTGACTAGCGATATACTTGATCTATACTTGTGAGACCTGTGACACAATACATTATCTTGCTCGCCGCTTGCATATGATATCTGTGCTAATTTGTTGAATCACTTGACTTGCTTATTTTCGGGTCTCCATAATGTTTTCTTATTCTATTATTGTGAAGGCAACTCAGGTTATATGAACTCAGATTACTGTGACGTGAGGTGTAGGGTATATATATGTGGATTTTCTTTTTTTAGATTATTCTTTCGACGTACTAATCTCACGGATCAGTAATATAAGCTTTTATAACCGGTTTCCTTATAGTTACTTTACTCACTGTCTCATTTCATATTCATATGTGCTTATATTCACGATACACCTTTCATGTATACGTGTGCCTGATATGCATGCCACTTGGCCTTATCTCTTAAACTCGTTGGGTTGCATCTGACAACCCTGGATCCGTATGTTCAGATTTTAGTGCGTGGCGTAGCGGATCCTTCCATAGCGATCAGAGTAGCACAGTGGAAGCTTAGATTATCACCGTAGCTCTTTCCTCCTAACACTTCTCCTGATTGGCTCTCGAGACTCTTGCTGCTCGTGAGCACCTCTCAACTTTTGATTATGTATATCTCTTTGTAAATCATACTTTTGTATCATCTGGTGATGTAATGTTCCTATAATATGTATCACTCTCGGTGATAACTATGCACTTGTACTTTTCTGTTGGAATGTATATTACTATTGTGCTTCCGCACTCTGATTCTTACCTGTACTGATGCTTAGAGTATATATGTGAAGGTATTTCCGCCCTACGTATATACGTCATAGTAACGTCTCCGTACCAAGGGGATCGGGGCATTACAGTTGTTTTAAACCATAAAGAGATCATCGAAGTCTACATATTTGTCCAGGTGGAGCAAAAACACCAAGAGAAGGCTGCATATAAACAACTTCAGAGAGACCACTGTTCAGAAAAGCGTTTTTAACATCCATCTGATAGGGTGTCCATCGTCGATCAACAAGGGCAATAAGAGTGCAAATAGATGTCATTTTGACCACATGAGCAAATATCTCCTCATATAATCAATATCATACTCCTGTATGAATCTCCAAGCAACGAGATAAGCCTTATACCATTCAACAGAACCATCAGATTTTGTCTTGATTTTATATATCCATTTGCAGCATATTGGATTTGCACTAGGTGGCATGGGAATAATGTCTCAAGTATGGGTGCGTTGGAACACAGCCAGTTCCTCATTCATTACATGTTGCCATTCTGGAGATTTAACAGCCTCAGAATATAATTAGGTTCCTGTTAAGACTTAATAGTAGAAACAAATGCTGAAAAATCAGGAGAATATGTGATAGAAAAAGTGCAATACCGAGCAGGAGGGTGACGGTTGCATGGAGGATTTCTGAGCTTGATCACCTGATGAAGTTAAAGCAGGCATAAGCAGCGTATCAGTAGTATCATTCATAGATGAGAAAAAATATTCAGTGAGTTGAGAAATTAGTGAGACAACGGTGTATAAGTGGGTGGAAAAGGTGTCCATACAAGAACATGTTGAGTAAAAGACTCTGCGGATGTGCTAGTGTCAAGAAATGAGAGATCCTCTTTAGAAGAAGAATGATAGTAAGGAACTTTTTTAAAAAATGACATATGTTGGGCAATGCGAAGACGTTTGTAATAGAGTCATAACACTGATATCCTTTATGAGCAGAGCTATATACAAGAAAAAAATATATTTACTAGTTTTGGAGGACAGTTTATCTCGTTCCTGAGAAGGGAGAAGAACAAAACTGACATACCCAAAAGTACGAAGAAGGGAGTAATCAAAAGAATAACCATGCAGACGAGTGTATGAAGAAAGAGCAGTAGCAACAAAGGATACAGTGATATTAATGAGCAGAACTACAATTAAAACTTTGGCCCAATAACATTTTAGAACTGATGTAGAAATCAGCAGTGATCTTGTAACCTCAAGAATATGTCTATATTTATGCTTGACAACTCCATTTTGTTGATGTGTGTGGACAAGATTGTTGAGAAATAGTGCCATGAGATTTTAACAAGGTAATCATGGAGGATGGAAGATATTCTCTAGCTCCATCAGATCGGAAAATATTTATACTTTTGTGAAATTGAGTATAAATCATTTTTATGAATCCAGTATAGATTTGCAATAGTTCAGATGATTTCACATGAGATAAATCCATGTGTATCGAGAGCAGTCATTAACAAAACAAACATAATAGTTGTAACCAGAAAGAGAGGAGATAGGAGTTGGTCCCTAAATATCAGAGTGAACTAAATCAAAATTTTTTGAAGACATGTGATTGCTAGAGACAAAAGATACAACAACTTGTTTAGCAAAATGACAACCTTCACAATTATTTGAGTTAGAAAACTGAAATTTTTCTAACACCCTAGAATCAGATAGAGTTTTTAAGCTAGAGGTGATAAATATCCCAACCGACGATGCCATAAATCGGAGGTGACAGAGAGACTCACTGCAGGATGTGGTGTGAAGAAAGATGAAGAGACTCCAACTGATATAAACCGTTGACCTTACTTCCTGTCCCAATCGTTCGTCCGGTGTGATCCTGAATAATACAAGAAGAGAGTGAAAATAAGACATTGCAATTATAATCGATGAGTTTGCCAACCGATAGTAATCTCATAGTAAGTTTAGAAATACAAAAGACAGAATGTAAGGTAAGTCTACCTGATGGATCAAAAGTGAGAGTAATGTTACTAGACTGAGTGACTGCAAGAGGTGAACCATTAGCAGTCTATATATAGTTTGAATCAGAAACAGGAGAATAGTTTGTAAGGACAGAATGATCAAATATCAGATGGTAAGTGGCACCTGAGTCAAATATCTAGAGAGTATAATCTCCAGAGTTGACAGACATGACAGTGAAATCAGAAGTCGAAGATGCTCCAGTGATACCAAGAGTTTGAGTAAGATATGAGGCAACCTGTGAGAGCTGATCAGATGATAGGGAGCCGACAAATGACTGTGAAGCTGGTGCAGGTGCAAAAGCAGCAACTGAGGACCTGGGAACTGACGGACCATATGACTTTTCTCGTTTATGACAGGTAGAAATCAAATGGCCGAATTGTTTGCAATGCTTGCATTGAATTTGTTAAGTTGAGGAGCCACGAAGCTGTTGTCCTCAGTTCATTTTCCCACGAGAAGGTGGGTGACGAGAAGCAGGAGGATGATACGGTGCTGCAAGAGCTGTGAATGAGGATTTTGACTGAAGTGGAGCAGATAATGATGACAACATCCTGAGACGTATCTCCTCAAATGTGAACTTAGCCACTGCTTCAGTGAGGCTGAGTAGTGGATGGCGATAAAGAATACGGTTACAAAGTGCCTCCAATTCAGGACAAAGTCGCATGGGAAAGTGGAACAGATTCCGGCGATCTCTCTGCTTCTGGAACTTGAGAGCAAAGATAGACATGAATCTGAAAAGAGAACATTCATGGTTTGTAGTTCCTCCCAATATCTGAAAAGCGGAAAGTAAAAGTTCTGAATGGAGCGATCCTCCTACTTGGCCTCCTAAAGAGCTTGGCACAACTGGTACTCCCGAGCAGCATTGGTCTGTACGAACATACGACTTAGGGCTAGCCACTGCTCTCTTGATGAGGTTGAACGGCCGATAGACAGACGAATGGGAATAAAAACTGATCGCATAATATATGCCATGATTTGTTCATCGGTGCGAACCCACTGATCCTGAGTAACTACTGATGTGGTGTGAGACTGAGAGTCGAATGTAGAAGCATATGATGATGGAGTTGCAGTTGATGGGCATTTTAGGATGCCTTGAACATAACTCCAGACTCCGAAAGCACGAAAATTATATTGTATTGTGAGAGCCCATGGAAACTACTTGTCCTAAGTATGCAATCGAAATACAGAATTAAAAAATAAATAAAAGGTTGGCCTAGGGTGACGTAGTCGTACAGACACACTGTCCTACTAGAAGAAAGATGGTCGTCTCTCGTCCGGACCTTGAAATGACCTCCTCTCCTAGCGGTAAAAATTCCCTCGGTAGTACACCAGCATCTAACTCAGGACAATGAGTCGGGCCTCTACTTAGACAGAGATTCGTTGCCCGTAAGTGAAAACAAACTGTTGAGAAAAGTACCAAAATCTGAACGCAAGAACAGTTTTTCCAGCAGAATATATGTAAGAAATTTGTTGAGGAAGAGGACAGATAGCTTTAAGTTTCATGTAAAAGATACGTGTAGAGATAGGGTATTTATAACCCTCTGTAGATCTTTCAGTTTGTAACAGCTCGGGAGAATCTGTGATCATGCGTGAGTGGTTACAACGTGCAGATCCGATTCTCTTGAACGGGTCTAACTCTACCCCAAAAATCTCAACAGAATTTAAAAATAAAATAAATAAAAAACCAAAAAGATGTAGCAGGTCCAACAAGCCCCTGCCCTGAATCAAACTACGTTCTTGCCTACAGGTCGTGGGCACATGCGCCACCTGAACCCGACCCGATCCATTTCGACATTTGTGCGCGCATGTGGGGATGTGGCTAATGGCCCAACACTCATAACAATAGGAATGAGACGAGTTGGTATATATATGCTATGCAATCTCCCATCTCCTATCTAATGTTGGAGTAAACTCAAAAACAAATAAGAGAGATAACTCAAAATTTTCCTCCAAACTCAAAACATGTCCAATATCAGAGTGACCGTGACATCAATGCATCTAAGGCTATTATGTTGTTAATTTTCTTCACCCATTCCTGTTTTTTATCCACTCTTCACCGTGTACAATGTGAAGAAAATTTATAAGAATGTTACATATTTTTAAAGAATGTTTGTTATTTTTAAGAATAAATACTGTAACACATGGTTCTTTGTTAAGAAATGTAACTGTACGATTATGCCTGTTTCTCTTTTCCAGACACCAAAGCTGCAGCGAATGATTCATGTCTGTTCAAGTTTTGATAAAAAGGAGGTGTCTTTTTCTTTATTAAAATAACCAGCCTTGTCATCATTTGGATTTTGGAGTGTTACCTACTTTGTGGGTAACTCGGGGGGATTTGGCCTCAAGCTACTTCAAATCAAAAGATTCAAAAAAATGTCAGCAAACAAGTTCCCGTCTTGATAACTAATTCACTAATGCAGTACTCTTTGAAGGATCACATTAATATATAGCATTTGAGTGATACTGTAGTTTTCTGGCACGTGCATTTACATACTTTTAGTTTTATCGTGAAGGGTAATTTCTCTGTAAACTCTCATAAGAAACTAATAATTTCATCTTCTATATATTAAATCTTTATATTAAGTTAGAGCATTCAATACTGCAATTTAAAACTAATAAAATACATAAAATGATGAATCAAAATGCTCCTCCCTCTATGATTAACGTAGCAGAGGCGTATTTTAGAGTTTACACGCAAGACGTGCATGTTTGGACAACACCCATCTAAATGTTGGCTTTGCATCCACATCCTATCAAAGAAGTAGATGTAAACTGGAAAAATAAATAAAATAAAAAATAAAAGGATGAAAAAGAAAAGATAAAAAGAAAAAAAAAAGTATGAGGGCTGCTCAGCTCTAGGCCATACAGAAGTTTGAGTAAAATGCGAGGAGGTTGGACATATATTTTTTTTAGAGTAAACGGTGAACCAATAAGATCTCATGTATTCCATTAATAAGTTTTTAATGAAAATAAATTCTGAAAATAAAACTATAATAGTCTATAGGTCCTCCCAAGCTGTAAATAGGGATGGCTAATGGGGCGGGTCGACCCGCGTAGACCCGCCCCGCCCCGCCCTGTGCTGTTGACACTCTAAAAAAGATAAGATTCCTGACTGACTTGAACAATGTCTAAACTTGTTAATATTTACAAAAGACAAGTGACAGACAAGCTGACGACCAGTTCTGTACCCATCTCCGAGGGACAAACCAGCGACTTGGACTCTACTGATCCAATGAAACAGACAGTGAGCCCAGATTGTCTTTGAAGAGACCTAAGCAGGTCTAAGATGTTAGGTTAGCTCAACACTTAGCATTACATGAGCCCGAGGGGATAGCCTCACCTAAGAGGCTAAGTTTGTCCAACTTCGCCTTGAAGCCGTTCAAAGCTCTATCGGAGAGCTAACTTACAGCTTCGCCTGAAGTGCTCAGTTAACTCCGCAAAGAGTTAACTTCGCTTGAAGTCACATGCAACCACGCAGAAGGATGGTAGCTTTGCCACAGATGCTATCTAGCTCCGCTGAAGAGCTTTCTTCTGACTTCGCCAGATGCTCCTTCCAGCTCCGCTGTGAGCTCAATGCGGCAGCTCCGCTGCGGGTCTGTTATGGTCAACCTTTGACCAATCAAATCTCTAGATGAGATCAAATCTTCAAAATCAAATCTAATCAAGATCAAATCTGAGATCAATTTGGTAGTTGTTTACCATAATCGCTTGACTCTCCTAGAACAAGTAAGAAGATCAGGGGAGATCTTTCAATTATTTGAAAAGAATTAAAACAGATCAGGAGATCAACACTACCTGCTGTTCCTAGCTTCGCAGAAGCTGATTCTAACCTCGCAGTAAGGCTACTTTCTAGATTTAAACAGATTGACTCAATTTGTTTCATATTTTCAAGGGACAATTATACCCCTGCTCTCCCTATAAATAGCCCATCAGGGGTACACGGGGAGAGAGAGCACGGAAGAGGCGCATAAACACACGCACACAGAGAGAGACGGCTAAACAGAGATCTATTCTCTTGCTTCCAAGAATTCAGAAAACTACTTTTCTAATCAGGGTGCTGATACCCTGAGATCTTCCTCTCAAGGAATCTCCGGAACCAAGCGAGAAGGAATTCCTAAGTGGAGGCAGTTTGAGAAATAATAAGAGGGTTCTACCAACCTTCTGTTCTCCAATTCTCCGAACCAGGCGAGAAGGGAATCCCATCGATCGCATCGTCAAAGGGATAAAGTGGTCGCGCGCTGACCAGACTCCTATCGGCACACTTCTCCAGAATCTCAGAGGAGATTTACTTGTAATCTTTTTAGAATACTTATAATTTAGCTCCTCGACCCTATTTTTTGTAAGTTTTTCCCTTTACAAAATCAATGAAAAATAAGATGGCGACCCCGCTGGGGAACGAATTCTCCACTATTGAGAATCAAGTATTGCAATGCGACGAACAGACCTTCGGGTCTATCTCTGAATTCAAGGAAGCCGGTGTGGCCAGAGCCCCTCTGGATAAATCTCGGAAGCAAGTCTCTGTGGAGACAGATGAGGCTCTCTGCGAGCCTACCACGGTCTTCTGACTCAACAAGGAAGCAGGCCCGCAATGCAAGGGTCAGAATCTTCAGCCTGTTACCTTCGAAAACCTAGTCGTCCACTTCAACCAGGGAAAATTCGAAGAACTCCTCTCTGAGGGTGGCCCAATGCTCCATGCACGGAAGCATAGAAAGGTCTCTATGGCCAAGGTTTCGGAGCAGAAACCGGAAGCAGAATCCTGCCAACATCTCCCGGCCTCGCGTGTGACTAGTCAGGTTCCCTGCGAACCTAAGTCTCCTCTTCTAAAGCAGATGTGGAGGCCAAAGCAGAAGGCTCTGTATAAAGCTTCAGGCGTAGCTACGCCACAAGTTTGTCTCTCTCGTGAAGAAAAAGGCATAATGTCTGCCTGCTTCGTCGAGACTGTCGGCCGCGAAGTTACAACGGCGATCGCGCCTTCGCCTAAGTCAGGAGCAGTAACTCCTCGTGCCAGCCTCGTTCTCATGAGCAAAGCTACTCTACCTCAGGGTACGCATGACGTTCACAGCCGCGAAGCTGGAACTAAAGCACCACAGCGTGCTTCGCTCCCCAGTTCATCAAGTATTAAACTCGCTCTTTGCAGTGAAGCTAAGGGATGCCCCTAAGCGCTGATAGCGGTGCTTATGCAGCTTCAGCGCCCAAGGGCATTTTCAAAGCTTTTAGCCGCAAATTTAGAGCCAAAGCACTATCTAGGGCTAATCACCTTTGCAGTAACATAGCGGATAAAGCACCACAGCGTGCTTCGCTCCCCAGTTCATCAAGCGCTAAGCTCGCCCTTCGTAGCGGAGCTAAGGGATCATCCCTAAGTGTTGACAGCGGTGCTTATGCAGCTTCAGCACCTAAGGACATTCCCAAAATTCTTAGCCACGAAGCTAGAGCTAAAGCGCTATTTAGTGCTAATTACCTCTGCTGTGATAAAAAGAACAGGACGTCATTCTATGTGCAATCCAACAGAACCTCTGCGCCGGATCGTCTAGGCCCAACTGGGTCCGACTTGCGGGAATTCTTGACAAGTAAACGGAAGTCAGAATCTTTCCAAACTTCTCCCTCATATTGTCAACAAGTGGGATGTCAGTTGGCGACAGTCCACTCAGTCCATTGTCGGTTAGGACCAATCCCCGTCACTCCTCCAGGCTGACGATCAGTTTTTGATCGACTGTCGGTGCAAGCTCCGGTGAAACATCGCAAAAGGAGCGTATCGCGAGATCTACCCTTTGCATCTGTTAACATGATCGGAAGAGGACGAGAGCTGCGTAGGGGCAGACGAGTGTCCCACGACACTCCCTACAGTTCCCCGGATCTGGATTATAGCTCAGGCTTGGGTAAAGTCTTGGTACATGAAGAAGGTGTCTTCCGAAACACCAGATTTAGGGTTGCAATACCCTATAGTTATGAACAGCCATCTTCGTCAACTGCAGTAACCTCACAGAACCAATGAAAGGATTAGTCCAATGGTCTGATGAAGAGGATGAAGACAGTGGGTATGCCTCTTCGACGACAGTCAGCTCAGTGCGAACAGACAGAGTATCAGTGAATATGGCTGATAACGGTAATGATGACCTTCATCGATGCTTGGAAGCTCAGGAGCAAACTTTCAAGCTCCAGCAAGAAGCTTTGGACAACATTCAACATATGCTCTCTCGACTCCTCAATAACCGGAATAATAATGATACCGGGAGTAACCATGATGAGGAAGAACATCTTAGCAATAAACAGCCAAGGACGGAGAAATCGAAGGAGGGTTCTTCTTTGGACGCTGAAGTCCTTAAAGGCATCCAAGCTCAAATCGCATCCCTAACTCAGAGGATGAAATAAAGAAAGTAGGGCAGTCCGTTCTTACCCGCTGGAGTGGGATTCAGTACCATACCCACTAAAGTTAAAACCACAACGTTACATACGTATGATGGTAAGAGCTCGCCAAACCAGCACATCTACCATTTCCGGTCTCAGACCGGTAATGTTATAGATAATGATAATATTATGGCTGGGCTATTCATTGGCACCTTAAAGGGGGAGTATTTGACTGGTTCCGAAGTCTCCCTCTGGGCTTCGTCAATTCCTGGATCGACCTGAAAACCCGATTCCTTTCTCGTTTCTATGAGGACGATACTGAGGTAACCATGGACAAACTCCTCTCTACCGTACAGAAGAAGGGCGAATCTGTCTGTGACTACATCGAGCGGTTCAGAAACTTGTCTCTGATGTGCCCAGCAGGGATGCCATTACCCATGCTCTTACAGACGTGCAGGCACAACTTCTTAGACCAAGTAGAGGTCAAAGCCTATACCTAGAAAGAACTGGTCGAGCAAGCTGAGATAGCCGAAAAGTCGGCTAAAAAGTTTGAACCATCCACCCCTAAAGGCAAATGGGGTATGAATAATAAAGGACGTGGCGACATGGCACAGTCTTCTCAAGCCAAAGGAAAAGAGACTATGTCCGTAGAATTGTCAGGGGATGTTCAGTTGAAGGCCAAGAAGAGCGGCTTCAATAATCAGGAGTCTAAGTTTCCTCCGAAACAGTACTCTTTCAAAGACGACAATGGTCATGAACAGGCCATTTATTATCTGACAGGACTCTGATAGGGGTGGAATCTCGCTATAATCCTATTGAGAAGGAGTGCTTAGCTCTTATCTTTGCCGTTCAGAAGACACGACATTATTTGGTCAGCCAAATCATACATGTCATCTCCAGAGTGAATCTTTTGCGTCTTCTCATGACGAAGCTGATTGTTACACAATTCTGCATATTTTACCACATTAGTCCCATGCATATTACAAATAAAAATATGATTTTTACTCATCTTCTCTCTATTTTTGCAGGTCCACAACT
Organism: Agave tequilana; assembly: GCA_038442645.1. Taxonomy (NCBI): domain Eukaryota; kingdom Viridiplantae; phylum Streptophyta; class Magnoliopsida; order Asparagales; family Asparagaceae; genus Agave; species Agave tequilana. The sequence goes on along the minus strand of JAVJIF010013601.1, from coordinate 146,220 downwards.
GAAATGAGAGAAAGCCCAAAAATCTCTTTAATTAGCAATAATTAAAGAGATTAATTCATAAGCCCAAAAGAGATTAATTCAAAGCCCAAATTTGAGCCCAGGATTTAGAGAATTCTACGCAACAACTCAAGATTCTAGAAGGCCACGTGGATAACAACCTCGTAACAAAGTTGTAACAAGAATCTGTTACCCAACAGACTTGGAACTGCCGCAATATCTGGGATTTTCCCGCCAATTTGCGGCAGTTACAGGTCTGTTGGATCCCAGATTTTGCGCCAACAACCTGGCTCTAGATCCTTCTCTCTGAGGCCTATAAATACTGCACCTGGACCTGCGAGCAAAGACTGAACAGAGTGGAAGAGAGAGGAGAGATTAGAGGATAAAGCTTTGTAATTTTGTATTTTTCTCTAGGATTTTAGTAGTGCTCTAGATCTTCTTCCTCCCTAGAAATTCTGCAAAAGAGAGTTGTAAGAGAGAGAAAGCTTGTGTAGACCAAGGTGCGACAACTTGTGAAGTAAGGATTCATCCATTCTCTTCTCTCTACTTGAGCATTTTCTAGTTTACTTGCTTTCTTTAATTCTAGCTTTACTTTGCTTGCACTTTAATTCATGCTTTGCTTTTCTTTTCTTATGGCTAGTAGCTAATTCTTTCTTACATGACTAGCTAAACCACTAACCTTGCTAACTACTAACTCATGGGTGATTGTTATTTTTAATCTTGCAAGTTGTATGGCCTTCTCTTCTCCGATGGGTCACTTTCATGCTTGGCTAGTATCTTGTTGTAATTCTCCATATGATTCATGTGTGCCTCATTTAGAGCCTTGTCTAGAACAAGTGCCTTGATGGAACATGGAGATGGATCACCAATATGCTATTTGTTGTACAACTTCTTTACTTCCATTAATGAATGTTGTATCTTCTTCCTTAGCATCCCTTGAGTGTAGCTCTTTTGATTCCATTATTGAAAGTCTAATTTGTAGGCCTATGACATCTATGAGGCTACAAGACAAGTCCAAGAGTGATCACCCGTCATCCAAGTGGGAAAGTAATTAGACCAACACACAAGACAAATCTTTGCCGATGAATCAACATGAGGCACGCATTCACCATCACGGAGTTTAGTAAGTTTTTAGCAAGGTAGTAAGGTTAGCTAGTCATGGTTTTCTCCATCTTCAAATCTTTTACAAGTTTTCTTTTCTTTTTAGTGTTAATCAAAAGCCAATCTTGTTTTGATTTCTTTTCATTTTCCATCATGAACAAATCCACTGATTCTTTTACTTCTTTTTCCAATTCGTTTTTATTCTTTTAAGACAAAGAAGAATCTTTGTTTTCTTCCTTCACTACCAACCGTAACGCTTCCATCGCAAGCTCTCCCTGAGAATCGACTCGGTATAGCCCATGCTATAACGGAGATAGGAAAGGGTACATTAATCATTTGGAATACATTTGTGGAGTGATCAAAGCACTTGAGGTTGTTTCTAAACCTTATCTCTTTTTATTGAATATATTTTGTGTGCAAATTATACTCCACAATACAACACCTTTCCCGTCTAATCAAATTTTTGGCGCCGTTGCCGGGGAGAGCAACGGTTTTTGGTTTAAAGTGAAGAACTAAACGAATCTTCTTCTCTGTTGCAGGTTACAGGTGAAGAAAACAGAAAACTTTGCATTGCAGTGACATATAAGTGGACCTGGGCCTCTGCTCTCGAAAGCAGAGACCAGGATCCCTCTGAATTGCCGCAAATTCTGGGTTTTTGCCGCAGAATTGCGGCAAGGAAGAGTGAACTTCTGACCAGTTTTCTGCAGGGCTTGCTTCTCTGCAAAATACATCTGCTGCAATAATTTTTTCCTGTATGCTTCACCATACTCCTGCTTAATAAAGTCAACAGTAAAAAATTGGTTGTTAACGTTAAAAATTGTTTAGACATTTGCATACTAGGCACGTGTCTTTCAATTCCTTTACATTTACTGTTGAAGAGTGCTGGAGGCAAGGTATGTAAGCATAGCATATAGACTAAGACTCACTCTTTGTTTGATTTAATTAAGCTTTGAGTGAACCTTGTTTGTTATATCGTACACTTGCACGAATCAACTTTAAGGGCATCACTCATAAAAAAGATAAGGTGGGGATTTTATCACCCTTTCCTTAGCCCACAATTATTTTCCCAAGCACTCACAATCCTAAGCTTCTAAATAAAAACTGCTAGACGCTGGCCCTAGGAATATTCGGACTCACTTAGGAGATTATCCTAAGGGGAAAAAGTGTTGGAAATTGACTTTTGTAAAATCAGTGTCTAAGAAAGGGATTGAGGGCCGAAAGCCCGAAGGTTGCTGGTTACTTAATTAAGGAACGTCTCTGACGGAAAACCTCCCACCAACCTTGCCCTTCCCTGGCTGATTAGCTTATAGTCAGAGTCTACACTAAACCTCCTGTGGACGATCTAATCAGTTAGGAGTCGTCTAGGTCCAGGAACTCTAGAAGCTTGGATTGATTTTTCTTTTATTTGTTTGTTATTTTCATTTTTTCTTTTTTCGCTGGTGTGGTCGGTGCACGTTGTTTGTAATTGTATATGCGAGAGTGGTTTCGTGATCCTAATTCTGCAAGACTTGTTAGACTTTCTACACTTGCACTTACACAACCACTTCACATTATGGAAAACAACGTCTCACTTCAAGATCGATTTTATCTGATTCGCACCTCCCTTCCATGTTGCATTCTTCTCCCGAACCTAATGGAAATCACTTCGAGCTGAAACCGCAATTCATTAATACACTTCCCCGATTTCATGGTCTAGAGTCTGAGGACGCGTACCTCTTTATTCGTGAGTTTGAAGAGGTATGCCAAATGATGAGAATTTCTCAACTGACCGAGGATGCTGTTAGGTTACGGTTCATACCGTTTGCACTTAAGGATTTAGCTAAGAAATGGCTTTATAATCTTCCCGTCAGTTCCATATCTTCATGGGAGGATTTTGTAAAAGTCTTTCTTAAGAAATTCTATCCTATCCACAAAACAGCCCTCATGAGAAAGAATATCATGCAATTCAGGCAGGAACCAAATGAACCTTTCTGGAAGTATCTTGAGCGTTTCAAAGACCTTCTAGCCCTATGTCCTCATCACGGCATAGAGAAATGGCGTCTGTGCCAGATTATCTATGACGGTTTAGATTACCAAACGAAAACCCTCCTTGAATCCATGTGCCAAGGGGAATTTTTGAAGAAAGATGAGCATCAGGGGTGGGATCTCTTTGAAACCCTAGCTGAGAAAACCATTCAGTGGGAGTCATGTCCTGATAAATCCATTCCCACCACTTCCAGAACTGGTACGCACTCCATAGAATCCTCTCTAGCTGCAGATGCCAAGATTATACAATTAATGAAGAGGATAGAACTGCTTGAGTCAAAAGAAAATTCTGTTGTAAATCAGGTCAACCCATCACCAGTGATCAAACCGGGTTGCACCTACTGCATGACCTTAACCATGTCTTTGAGGAGTGTCCTTTGTATCAGCCCCAATCATATCAGGAGAACCTGAATGCAGCTTTTACTAGACCCCCATACTCCAACACATATAATTCGGGATGGCAGAACCATCCAAAATTTTCAGGGAGTCAGTCTGGTCCTGAGCATCATAGGCCACCACTTCCACATCCTTATAATGCTCAGTCTCACACATCCAGTTTCAATCATAATTCACTGTATGTTCATCCGTCTCAAAGTCCACCACATTCACAACCATATCAGAACCCACCATATTACCATTTACAATTCCAATCTCCATATCATCAACATCCACCCCAGAACAATTCAGATGATAAAATATCAGAGTTGATGAAAATGATAGAATTCTTAACCAAGACCCAAGCTTCAATGATGAACCATCATCAACAGGATATGGATAGAATTCAGGTCCAATTAGGGCAATTGGCTAATGAGAGACAAAAAGGTATGCTTCCAAGCCAGCCAGTGCCAAATCCCAAACATCACTTCCCTTTGAATGAAGTGGAAGATTCAGGACCCAATCAATGTCATTCTATTCATACCTTGAGATCTGGTAAACAAGTCGATAATAAGGTTTCTAATCCACCATCTCATCCAGTACCAAAGCAAACACCTCCTGTCCCAATGCAACCAGCTTCTGACAAACCATCTTCTAGTACAGAGCCATCCACTTCCAAGACCAAGGGTAAAGAAAAGGTAGATGAGCAACCCTATAAGCCTGTAGTACCATTTCCAAATAGGCTTAAGAATCCAAGACAAATGCTCACATGGAGAAGATAAAAGAAATGTTCAATAAGGTCCAAATCAATGTCCCTCTTCTTGATGCCATACAACAAGTGCCATCATATGCCAAATTCTTAAAGGAAATGTGCACCAAGAAGAGGAAAACACAAGTCCCTAAAAAAGTCTTCCTAGCATCATCCATCAACGAGCTGCTCAATGGTCCAACTCCTGTTAAATACAAAGACCCAGGGAGCCCCACCATTTCATGCATCATAGGACAGACTACCATCAATAGGGCACTTCTTGATTTGGGGGCCAGCATCAATCTCCTGCCTTTCTCTGTGTACCAACAATTAGGGTTAGGTGATCTCCGTCCTACCCAAATGACTATCCAATTGGCTGATCGCTCTGTCACTAGACCCAAGGGAGAAATTCACGATGTCCTTGTCAAGGTTGGGAAATTCATTTATCCTGTTGACTTTGTAGTCCTTGAAATAAAACCTGCGTCAAATTCCAATCAAAGGGCTCAAATTCCTGTCATTTTGGGACGACCATTCCTGGCTACTGCAAATGCCATTATTAATTGCCGGAATGGATCAATGAGGTTGACCTTTGGTAACATGATGCATGAATTCAATGTCTTCCACACACAACCTTGTAAAACACAAGATCAAACATTTGAGGTTAGCTTCATTAGTAACAATTATGAGGAAGAAGGTGACGATCCAAAAGATGAGTCACAATCTGGTGATTCTCTTATCCGAGTACCCTTTCAACAGGGGAAAGTTGATTTGGATATTTTCACCCAATGAGCCAGCTGTGACTGTATCTGAACCTCCGATTGATATATCCTTTGAAGACCTGTCTGCTGATGAGATCATGTGTCTAGATGAGTCAACTCGGGGTAGGTTAGCTGATTGTCCACTTCCGGATGTTGACCTTGGTTTTGAAGAATTATATGGAGAGGAGCTGAAATTCCTTAACATTGGAAGTGATGAGATTCAGAGTGAGAGTGGTGATAAGGAATTTTTTAGTGAACAATGTGGTGGAATGAGGGTGAATGATACTAATAAAAAATTGAATCTGGAAATACCTAGGGCTAAAATAATTCAAACCGTTTCCCAATTGAGCTCACGAAAGCAGACGCACTGGAATGATGGGAAACGGGCCAGAGGAAAACGACCCAAAAGCCTAGGTAATGGTTATACTTGTATATATTCTTTGTAAATAATTTTTTGCACTTTTTTGTAAATAAAAGTTTCTTGCCTCTTACCTATTTCATGCATACATATATCATGATGCATTGAGGACAATGCATGAAATAAGTGTGGGGGAGGGTTTACTAACATAGAGTTTTTAGATTTTCTTTCTTTACATTTCTTTTACAAAAATAGAAATAAATTAAAAAAATATATAAAAAAATAAAATAAAAACTTTTTGAAATAAGAGACAAAGTTTTGATTTATTTTTAAGAAGATTAAGATGTATCTTAGAAATTAAGAAAGCCTTAATTATGACATCTTAAACCTAGTTGAAATAATAGATCTTGTTTAAAATTATAGGCTAAGTAAGTAAAATTGGTGAGATATTTTTATCTTGAATTTTTACCTTAGATAAATATGCACTTTACACTTACACATTTCTTGGGATGGAGACAAAGACCAAAAATGCCATAAAATAAAAAAAAAGAAAGAAAAATAAAGATGTAATAAAACATCACCTATTAAGCTGGATAAATGTGCCTCAAGAAGCATGATTATTCACGCCTAACGGTGGTAAAGGAAATAAATAATCCCCTTTAATTTTTGTGGCCTTTTTACTCGAGACCTTAAACCCGAGGGATGTTTTCTCATCTGGTGCCCTAAGACCGTCTGGTTTGGGAGTCATCGGTTAAAGGCTCGCTACAAGGGTAAACTAGAAAGCCTAAACTAAGGGAAGAAAAAAAAACAGAAAAAAAATATATATATAATATATATATATATATATATATATATATATATATATAAATAAATGGCTTGATGGTTGGAGTTGAAATCCCAGAAATTTTCACTGAGCACGGTGTGCATATTATCTAGATTTTATGAAAGATAAAGTATTCAATCCAATTTGAATTCTTACCTTAATTGAAGACAAGATCTTACATAGAGACTAAGTTTAAGAAAGAATGATTATAGGTGGATCACTTATATTTTTGCAAAAATAGTTCGAAAACATGTCTCTCTTTCAAAATGCATTTTCAAAATACTAACATTTGTCTTCTTTCTTTATGGATTTTGTGGGTGTAATCCGCTGAAAACCCTCACGAGACAACACTCCTCCTCTAGGGTAACCTAGAGGTTTAACGGCTTGTTGCACATGCTCAGTGCAATCGCGTCACCTGCGAAAGTGGTGTAATAAAATCGGTAGTATAGTTTTTCTTTTATTTGTTTTGCTCGGGACGAGCAAAAGAATAAGTGTGGGGGTGTGATTGTTACACAATTCTGCATATTTTACCACATTAGTCCCATGCATATTACAAATAAAAATATGATTTTTACTCATCTTCTCTCTATTTTTGCAGGTCCACAACTGAAATGAGAGAAAGCCCAAAAATCTCTTTAATTAGCAATAATTAAAGAGATTAATTCATAAGCCCAAAAGAGATTAATTCAAAGCCCAAATTTGAGCCCAGGATCTAGAGAATTCTACGCAACAACTCAAGATTCTAGAAGGCCATGTGGATAACAACCTCGTAACAAAGTTGTAACAAGAATCTGTTACCCAACAGACTTGGAACTGCCGCAATATCTGGGATTTTCCCGCCAATTTGCGGCAGTTACAGGTCTGTTGGATCCCAGATTTTGCGCCAACAACCTGGCTCTAGATCCTTCTCTCTGAGGCCTATAAATACTGCACCTGGACCTGCGAGTAAAGACTGAATAGAGTGGAAGAGAGAGGAGAGATTAGAGGATAAAGCTTTGTAATTTTGCATTTTTTTCTAGGATTTTAGTAGTGCTCTAGATCTTCTTCCTCCCTAGAAATTCTGCAAAAGAGAGTTGTAAGAGAGAGAAAGCTTGTGTAGACCATGGTGTGACAACTTGTAAAGTAAGGATTCATCCATTCTCTTCTCTCTACTTGAGTATTTTCTAGTTTACTTGCTTTCTTTAATTCTAGCTTTACTTTGCTTGCACTTTAATTCATGCTTTGCTTTTCTTTTCTTATGGCTAGTAGCTAATTCTTTCTTACGTGACTAGCTAAACCACTAACCTTGCTAACTACTAACTCATGGGTGATTGTTATTTTAATCTTACAAGTTGTATGGCCTTCTTTTCTCCGATGGGTTACTTTCATGCTTGGCTAGTATCTTGTTGTAATTCTCCATATGATTCATGTGTGCCTCATTTAGAGCCTTGTCTAGAACAAGTGCCTTGATGGAACATGGAGATGGATCACCAATATGCTATTTGTTGTACAACTTCTTTACTTCCATTAATGAATGTTGTATCTTCTTCCTTAGCATCCCTTGAGTGTAGCTCTTTTGATTCCATTATTGAAAGTCTAATTGTAGGCCTATGACATCTATGAGGCTACAAGACAAGTCCAAGAGTGATCATCCGTCATCCAAGTGGGAAAGTAATTAGACCAACACGCAAGATAAATATTTGCCGATGAATCAACATGAGGCACGCATTCACCATCACGGAGTTTAGTAAGTTTTTAGCAAGGTAGTAAGGTTAGCTAGTCATGGTTTTCTCCATCTTCAAATCTTTTACAAGTTTTCTTTTCTTTTTAGTGTTAATCTAAAAGCCAATCTTGTTTTGATTTCTTTTCATTTTCCATCATGAACAAATCCACCGATTCTTTTACTTCTTTTTCCAATTCATTTTTATTCTTTTAAGACAAAGAAGAATCTTCGTTTTCTTCCTTCACTACCAACCGTAACGCTTCCATCGCAAGCTCTCCCTGAGAATCGACTCGGTATAGCCCATGCTATAACGGAGATAGGAAATGGTACATTAATCATTTGGAATACATTTGTGGAGTGATCAAAGCACTTGAGGTTGTTTCTAAACCTTATCTCTTTTTATTGAATATATTTTGTGTGCAAATTATACTCCACAATACAACACCTTTCCCGTCTAATCAGAAGCCAGGCTTCTTTTGTCTCAATACGACATGCTTTTTATCCCTCAAACGGCGGTTAAAGGCCAGGCCCTCGCAGAGTTCTTAGCTGCTCATCCAGTTCTGGAATACTCAAAACTTCATGAAGACATTTCAGATGAAGTCTTTGAATCAAATATAATTTCAGAAGACGAAGTATGGCAGATGTTTTTCGATGAAACATCAGGAATAGGCCCTAAAGGCAGGATCATTGCCGGTGTGGGGGTTGTGCTTATCTCTCCACAAAATCACGTCCTTCCTAGAGCATTTTCTCTAACGGAATCATGCTCCAACAATGTAGCGGAATATAAGGCTCTACTTATTGGTCTTCAGCTCGCCCACGGAATGGGGGTACGCTACCTGGAAGCTTATGGCGATTCAAAATTAATTAAAAATCAGGTTAAAGGTGATTATGAGGTCCGTCACGAGGATTTGGTGCCTTATTATCACACAGTCATCAAATTGGCTAATATGTTTGATGATTTTTACATCGGGCACGTATCTCGATCTCAGAATACTAAGGCGGATGCTCTTGCTGCATTAGCAACAACGCTAGCCTTACCGGTCGATACCGAGTATCACCTTACAGTGGCGACTCAACACCTTGTCTGCTCTAAACATATATTAAGAACCATAGAGGTTATAATATCTCGATGGATCTTAAGCCAAGAGATTGGCGATTTCCTTTCATCGACTATGCTCTACACGGTCTGCTACCAGACAATCCTAAAGAAGTGGCATCTATCAAACGAAGGTCTCTCCGTTTTTACTATGATTCGACTCTGAAGACACTTTACCGTCGTTCATATGACGGTGTCCTCCTCCGTTACCTTTCTAATTCAGAGGCGCAGTAAGTGCTTAAAGAAGCACACGATGGCATATGCGGAGCTCATCAGCCAGGTCCAAAAGTTAAAGACACATTGCATAAGCTTGGATATTATTGGCCAACCATGATAGCCGATGCCATCTAATATGCACGAAGGTGTAAAGCATGCCAAATTCATGCGGACTTCATACACCAGCCTCCAGAATTGCTCCACCCAACTGTTGCTTCATGGCCATTTGAAGTATGGAGAATCGATATCGTAGGGCCAATCAGCCCCTCTTCGACAAAAAGGCACCGGTTTATCTTAACAATAACTGATTACTTTTCAAAGTGGCAGAAGCCATACCACTGGTTGAAGTCAAAACTTTCAACGTGGTTAATTTCATCAAACACCACGTCATTCATCGGTTTGGTGTCCCTAGGCGGATCATCCATGATAACGGTCCCCAATTCATAAGCCAGGTATTCTATCGATTCTGTGATAAATACCGAATACAGAATGTGGTTTCAACTGCCTATAATCCTGCCGCTAGTGGCTAGGCGGAAGCATTCAACAAGACGATCATCAAGTTACTCAAAAAGTTCGTCTCCTCGAATAAGCGAGATTGGAATGAAAAGCTTGGTGAATGTCTTTGGGCCTACCGAACCACAGTTCAGACCCCGACAGGCAACACGCCTTTTTCCCTGGTGTACGGGTGTGAAGCAGTCATACCGTTAGAAATCCAGATGCCGTCATTATGAGTCGCTTTGATCACTAAGATCACATCAGAGGACAATGATCGGTTGCGTCTTCAAGAGCTCGAAGCCCTCGATGAGAAGCGGTTACAAGCTCAGCAACACACTGAGTTATATCAAGCTCAGATCTCAAAAGCCTTCAATAAGAAGGTCAAATAAAGAGTCTTCCAGAAAGGAGATTTGATTTTAGCCGTCAGACGACCAATGATCATGACGCACAAAACCAAAGGCAAATTTCAGCCCAAATGGGATGGACCGTTTGTAATAGAAACAGTCTATTCAAACAGGGCATATCGCCTATGACTTCAGATGGTGATTTACTCATGATGCCGATCAATGAAAAGTTCGTAAAAAAGTATTATCTTTGATTAAGGATCCTTCTCATGATCAAGTTAACATTACACCTATGATCAAGACCTTCGAATCTAAGATATGCAGAAGGAGCGCCCCTCTCTTCCTCCAAACGAGATCATAAAACCATGAACCAGTAAGAAGCTGATCATACACTGGTTGTCTCAAACAAGAATCAAGGTTACACATGCACTTACCAAATGATCCAACACCTTTAACGGTTAAGGATAGAGGAAAATGTTAGCCTTTAAGCCCAACATAAGTTCTCGACAACTCATCATGCTGAGGGGAATAGCATGGCTAGCCCGACTCAAATGGTAGTTGGTAAAGGCATATCAAACCTGTTGACAGCTGAGGATTTGCTAAAAATCCTAAGGGACCTGTTCCCATTTGATTCTCTCTCTCCAAAATCACTTACCAATTCTCATCCATAGAATGGTAAGACCACATATAAAGAATGACAGATTCATTCGAATTACTGTTATGTTTAAACACCTCTAACAGTAAATGAATCTCTCGGTCAAGTTAACACTACACTTCCGACCATTATCGCTTATACCGCATCCATTTCGCTGTTAAGTTAACATTAAACATATGATAGTGATCTCCTCGTTTCTCCCAGTGCGAACGAGACCTTTTCATGCTATGTTTAACACTACACTTCTGGCATCCATTTCGCTGTTAAGTTAACATTAAACTTATGACAGTAATCTCCTCGTTTTCCCAGTGAGAATGAGACCTTTTCATGCTATGTTTAACACTACACCTCTGGCATCCATTTCGCTGTTAAGTTAACATTAAACCTATGACAGTGATCTCCTCGTTTTCCCAGTGAGAACAAGACCTTTTCATGCTATGTTTAACACTACACCTCTGACATCCATTTCGCTTCTAAGTTAACATTAAACCTATGACAGTAATCTCCTCGTTTTCCAGTGAGAATGAGATCCTTTTCATGCTATGTTTAACATTACACCTCTGGCATCCATTTCGTTGTTAAGTTAACATTAAACCTATGACAGTGATCCCCCTCGATTTTCGCAATGAAAACGAGACCTTTTCATGCTATGTTTAATACTATACCTCTAGCATATCTCTCTGTCAAGTTAACTTTACACCTCTGACAAATCGCTTTCCGAATTCCTACGAAGTTCTTTTTGTCACGTTAACATCACACCTCTGACATATGATCTTCTATGAAATTCATTTCCTAGCTCCCCAGCAGGTTCCTGAGTCCCACTCAGCCTTTGGGCCTTTTCGGGTTGTCACGTTAACAATATACCTCTGATAATTTCTTCCAAATCCCATCCAAAATTTGAGTTTGGTGGCTTCTCAATCGGTATGTCATTGCGACCTCTGAACCGATAGATAGCCAAGTCTCATCTTTCAGTCCCGCAAGGACTATTTCTTTGTCATCATATAACAAAATTTTGAGCTTGGTGGCTTCTCAATCGGTTACGTCATTGCGACCTCTGAACCGGCAGATAGTCAAGTCTCATCTTTCAGTCCGGTAAGGACTATTTCTTTATCATCATATGACAAAATTTTGAGCTTGGTGGCTTCTCAATCAGTTACGTCATTGTGACCTCTGAACCGGCAGATAGCCAAGTCTCATCTTTCAGTCCGGCAAGGACTATTTTTTTTTCATCATATGACAAAATTTTGAGCTTGGTGGCTTCTCAATCGATTACGTCATTGCGGCCTCTGAACCGGCAGATAGCTAAGTCTCATCTTTCAGTCGGGTAAGGTCTATTTCTTTGTCATCATATGACGAAATTTTGAGCTTGGTGGCATCTTAATCGGTTACGTCATTGCGACCGGCAGATAGCCAGGTCTCATCCTTTAGTCTAGTAAGGACTATTTTTCCAAATGGCTGCAATACAACTCGAAAACAAGAGTTCAGAAGATAAAACGAGTTGAAAATACAACAGGGGAGTCAATATAAAATCATTTTTTTATTGATTCCAAAAGAGGGATACATGAATCTTCCCAAGAAGCGTTGAGAGTCTAGTGTTGACTTAGCGCGACGCTTAAATAACTTCGCTGAGAAACAAGCTTTAGCTCCACTAAAAGTACATCTTTAGCTTCGCGAAAATTTCGTGCTAGCCTCGCCAAAAACTGTTTCCTGACTTATTTGGAAATCGGTCTCCAACTTCGCCGGAAGTTTAGCTCCGCTGAGAGCTCTTAATTCCTCCTAAGGAAAGGACTTACTAAAGCTGGTCCACTTCAGGTGTTCTCGAGTCAAAAAGGAGAAAAACAAAGCAGAACAACGCAAATAAACTTTTATTGATTCAAAAGGGAAGATACATTGATATTGCTATATCAAGGTTGTGTTTCTTACAATAGAATCATTTGCTTCAAAGGGATATAAGTGGTCCTATATACTTCCAAGAAACTAATTGGATACGAAAGGCCTTCCTCCTGCACAAGGCTGTAATCCTTCGCATAATGACAGATTTTTCCATCAAGGAGCTGGATCTTCTTTGATGAAAATTGGCAAAGGACCGGATGCCACCAGAAAGCCAGATCTTCTTTGATGAAAATTGCAAAGGATCCGAGACCTTACAGGTGACGTCCGCTTTCCCGAAGTGGATCATCTCGGATAAGCGACTACCAGCCCCTTCTCGAAGTGGATCATCTCGGATAAGCGACTGCCAACCTCTTCTTAGAGCACCCGTCAGCTGTCCTAGTTTGTTCCTCCTGTTTAGTATTAAAGTCTCAACCAGAAAAGTAAGAGGCAACTTTCTGGTTTCTTTCATCAAAATAAAAGACTGGCGAGCATAACTCACTGCAATGCAAACTGAAAACAGGTTAGCAGTAAAACGAAAAAAAATGCAAGCATGGCACGCTAAAGCAAATTCTTTGGGGCGAAGCAATTTATATCCGATTCAGTTGCAATTTAAGGATGGATTTTAATTAAGCAGAAGATAGCCTCGCTTGCATAGTAATGACGGGCTAGCTCAGCGTAAGCCAAGTCTTAGCTCCGCTTAAGACAGTTATACTAAAGGAGCGTTAAAAAGAGCTAAGTCCTAGCCTCGCCTATACAGCTAAGCCAGACTGATCCAGAGGGACGCAGTCATGACCCCAACTGTATGGCAAGACTGGCTCAACCTTGAAGAGACTAAGTCCCAATCCTTTGCCTATGTGGCGAACTTAGCAGGCAAGCATGCAATGATCTTTCTTTGATCAAGCGAAAATGATAGCTTCGCCGGGAAGCTGGGAAATAGGGCTGAAACCCTTCTCTGCAGATCAGTCAGATACAAAATGAAGAGCAAGGGAAATCAATCTCTGAGCCAGCTGATAAAACTAAATTAAGGGAGATAAACTCCTTAAAGTCATTAGTTCATTGGTAAAGTCTCTGGATGACCAAGACTCACCAGTTCTTGGCCGGTTAATGATCAGAGTGGGACCCCAACTATTTCAGAGATCTGAGTATACTTCTCTGAACAACCAGGAGAAGTCATGAGCAGACTGCTTTTCTGCAGAGGACCTCAAAGTGTCCTATTTATAGGCCTCATGGCCCGATCGTACCGCCGCTCCTTCAAGCTTAGAAGCGCGAGTAAATTTAAGGCATTTATTGAGCCTTGAGAAAGGGAATAGTCTCCCTCGGAATTGCACGAGGAAGTAATGATCTTCCTCGTTAATATAAGAGAGGTTTTTCTAACCTCGAAAAAGGGACAATCCTTCTCGTAACTAGCCGAAAGCAGTTGGCCTCGGGAAAGGAACGACGGAGCTACCCAGACGCGGAGCTACTCAGACGCGAAACTATCCAGAATCGCGAATCTACACGATTCCTCGGCGAACTTATTCCAATCCGGAAGCAAAGTGAAGCTAAACTCAACCACCATGGCGACGTTCGTACTTCACATATCATCAATCAAAACAATTCAAAGTATTTCGAAGCATGAACCATTCCATTGCAGACTTTCGAAAACTTTGAAAGGGGTCTTGTTGACACTAAAAAAGACAAGATTCCTGACTGGCCTGAACAATGTCTAAACTTATTGACATTTACAAAAGACAAGTGACAGACAAGCTGACGACTAGTTCTGTACCCATCTCCGAGGGACAAACCAGCGACTTGGACTCTACTGATCCAGTGAAGCAGATAGTGAGCCCAGATTGTCTTTGAAGAGACCTAAGCAGGTCTAAGATGCTAGATTAGCTCAACACTTAGCATCACATGAGCCCGAGGGGATAGCCTCACCTGAGAGGCTAAGTTTGTCTAACTTCGCCTTGAAGCCGTTCAAAGCTCTATCGGAGAGTAACTTACAGTTTCGCCTGGAGTGCTCAGTTAACTCCGCAAAGAGGTACCTTCGCTCGAAGTCATACGCAACCATGCAGAAGGATGGTAGCTTTGGCACAGATGTTATCTAACTCCGCTGAAGAGCTTTCTTCTGACTTCGCCAAATGCTCTTTCTAGCTCCGCTGTGAGCTCAATGCGGCAGCTCCGCTGCGGGTCTGTTATGGTCAACCTTTGACCAATCAAATCTCTAGATGAGATCAAATCTTCAAGATCAAATCTAATCAAGATGAAATCTGAGATCAAATTTGGCAGTTGTTTACCATAATCGCTTGACTCTCCTAGAACAAGTAAGAAGATCAGGGGAGATTTTTCAATTATTTGAAAAGAATTAAAACAGATCAGGAGATCAACACTACCTGCTGTTCCTATCTTCGCAGAAGCTGATTCTAGCCTCGCAGCAAGGCTATTTTCCAGATTTAAACAGATTGACTCAATCTGTTTTCAGATTTTCAAGGGACAATTATACCCCTTCTCTCCCTACAAATAGCCCACCAGGGGTACACGGAGAGAGAAAGAGCACGGAAGTGGTGCATAAACACACGCACAGAGAGAGAGAGAGACGGCTAAAAGAGATCTATTCTCTTGCTTCTAAGAATTCAGAGAATTCAGAGAAATGCTTCTCTAATCAGGGTGCTGATACCCTAAGATCTTCCTCTCATGGAATTTCTAGAACCAGGCGAGAAGGAATTCCCAAGTGGAGGCAGTTTGAGAAGTAACAAGAGAGTTCTACCAACCTTCTGTTCTCTGATTCCCCGAACCAGGAGAGAAGGGAATCCCATCGATCGCATCGTCAAAGGGACAAAGTAGTCGCGCGCTGACCAGACTCCTATCGGCACACTTCTCCAGAATCTCAGAGGAGATCTACTTGTAATCTTTTTAGAATACTTGTAATTTAGCTCCTCGACCCTATTTTTTGTAAGTTTTTCCCTTTGCAAAGTCAATGAAAAATATGTGCGACCCGTTTGAGTCGCATAGGGCGGGTTGCGGGTCAACCCGCACCCGCCCCGTTTAGGGGCGGGTCAAAATGGGTTGACCCGTCCCGTGTAAACGGGACGAATTCGATTCGTCCCGTGACGAATCACGGGACGAATCGGGTCGGGGAATATTTTCCCAACCGCCCTTCTCTAATTCTTTTATGTTCAATATATTTATATGACTGTTAGAGAGGAAAATTAGTCTCAGACCCCTAGATTCGTTTTTTATTTTTTTAACCCTCAACGGCTCAAAAAAGAGCCGTTGTGGGTGAGAAAGAGGGTGCCACGTGGTACCCTCTTATTCACCTACGACGGCTCATTTTTGAGCCGTTGTATCCTTTAAAAAAAAAAATTAAAAACCCCCTCTAACCTCTATAAATACCCTCCACTCTCATTCACTTTCATCTCACTTAACCTCAACCCTCTCTCTTCTATTATAAATCACTCTTATTCTCTTACAATTACAAATCTCTACCAACTTCTAGTCTAGTCTAATGGAGCCCAACTGGAGTACTGGCAGTACCTCATCCGAAACCGGTGGTAGCTCTTCATTAACACACAATCCTTCATCTGTCGCACCTTACACCGATGATGGCGGTAGCTCATCGTCAACACATGCTGCTTATCCACCATACAATTATGCTCTCCCAACATCCGGATTTGTTCCCTATCACAGTTAGTCAAGCTATGCAATTGACTACAGTGATTTTGTACCATATACACATGCTGCATATGCTAGTGATAGTGGTACAGGTCGGCATTCTATTTCCTTCTCTACTCAATATTTCTCATATTCTCAAGTTTTAATGTCAACATCACTAATGCACGCACAATCTCTGACTCTTTTTTTTACTGAAACACAAGAATAACAGGTACACAACTAGCACAGCATGATACTATAGTTTCAGAAATACAACAACCAACTAGCACAACTACTAAAGCAAGAGCCAAAACTTCCCTAGTGTGGAACCATTTCGTAGAAAAAGTTATTGAAGGTAGAAGAAAGACAGAATGTAAGTATTACCATCAACTATTTGATCATAAAGAAGAATACGGTACAGGTGTTCTTAGTAAACACTATGAAAAAAAGCATGTTAAAAATCACAGTTTACCACCACAACATGCACAAATATTAGCTGATTCAGGCACACTCTCCACTTGGAGATATAAGCCTGAAGTAAACAAACATAAGTTAGCTGAATTTATTGTTCGAGCAGAACTTCCATTTTCTTTTACTGAATCAGATGCATTAGTTGGTTATCTTAAATCTGTTTTTGCTCCTGATTATAAGAGAATTAGCAGGCAAGCTATAACTAAAGAAATTGAAGATTTATTTGTAAATAGAAAAATATTTTGAAGGCTCTTTTTACTAGTGATGGTAGAAAAATTTTATTAATTTCCGATATATGGGAAGCTCTTAATCTTATTTATTATTTATGTATTACTGCTCACTTTATTGATGATAACTGAATTTTACAAAAACGTATTTTATTATTTTCTAAATTTTCTGAGAAACATTCTGCTACAAATGTAGCAAATTCAATTTTTCTTACTTGTAAAAATTATGGTATAGAAAATAAAATATTTTCTATTTCTTTTGATAATGCAAGTGAAAATACTGCTTCAATAAGACAATTAAAAATGGTATTAGATCCGATTTTAAACGGCAAACTTTTTCATGTTAAATGTGTTTGCCATATATTAAATTTATGTGTACAAGATGGTCTAAAAATCTTAGACAAATATATTTATAAAGTTAAAGAAATTATTTTACATATAAAATACAGTGGACCTAGGAGACAATCTTTTAAAAGTTATTGCCGACAATGTGGACTGAAGGAAAAACTATTCCAAGCAGATGTGAAAACTCGTTGGAATTCAAATTACAATATGATTAAAGATTGCCTTCCTTATAAACAAGCAATTCAATTTTTTACAGTAAATAAATATTCATCTTGTTATATTTGCGATGAAGAGTTGAAATTGTATGAAAATTTTTGTACTTTTCTAGAAAATTTGACACTATCATAAAAGCACTTTCTGATACATATTATCCCACATGTAACTTAGTTTTTATAGTCTTAATGAGATTGCTCAAGTATTTGCTGCATACAGAGATGATGACAGTCTTGAAGAGACTATACATGATATGGAAGAAAATTTTCGAAAATATTTCGAAAATATGCCTTTTTTATTTTATTTAGCAGCAATTATGGATCCTAAAATTAAAATAGATAATTTAAAACTTTTACTATCCAATTTTATTTTATGTTTAAATTATGAACAAGATGTAGATAAATTACTTTAGAAATTAGATCTCTTTTACAAGAAATGTATTCATTGTACAGAGATATGTGATTTTCCCCTTCTTCTTCTGAATTTAGGACACATACACCATCACAAACTTCTTCTACTAGTCTAGGTAAAAGATTATCTAATTTTAAAAGTTTACTTTCCTCTAATATTAGAAAGAAACACTCTTCAGGAGCAGGTTTATTTGATGAACTTAATTTATATTTGAACACAATGCCTGCTGAAATAAATGAAAATGATGATGAACCATGGGAAACATTTGATGTTTTGTCATGGTGGAAAGAACAGATAAAACAATTTCCTGTTCTTTCTACCGTGGCCCGAGATATACTGACACCTCCAGCCTCTATAGTAGCGTCCGAGAGCGCATTTTCTGTAGGTGGTAGAGTTTTGATAGCCTGGAGGAGCGGACTGACGCCGAAACACTTGGAGATGGCTGTTTGCTTAAAGGACTGGTTCGATGCAGAAAGACGCACACAAGAAAAAACTATTCTAGATGAAGAATTTGAACAGGACGATGATGAAGAGTAGAGAACCGCCAGAATTTTTTATGTACATTGTATGAGATGAGCACCAGAGTTTTTATGTACATTGTATGAGATGAGTTTTATGTACATTATATGTGATGAGCAGATTGGCATATGATTTTTTCATATTAATAAAATAATTTACCTTAGAAAAACTTGTAATTAGTGAATATCAATTATATTATTTTTTTTTATAATTTTAGACATTTTAAAAAAATTTCCTCTTTTTTTACTATTTTTTCCTAATTTCTTTATAACTTTAAATTTAAAAATTTAAGAAAATTTGAATTTAAAAAAAATAATTAAAAAATACGGGTTGAACCCGTCTCGGCGAATCCGGGTTACGAATCGGGTCTCCTGACTTGATTCGTTACCCGGGTTTTCAACCTGTCTCGTCGAATCCTCACGGATTCGTTGGGCTGACGGGACGAATCAACCCGATTCGTCCCGTTAGCCAACCCTAGCTGTAAAGCGTCAAAGCACGCGCAGGTGCAAAGGGAAAATAGATACAAAGAACACCCGGATGCAAAAGAAACGGAATCTCTCTGGTACAAAATACAGGTCAATCCTGTAGCAAAAATCAGCATAAACTTGAGAAACAAAAATCACGTGTCCGCCCCGTCACTGGTCACGTCTCATCTGGATCAATGTCTCCTCCCCCACCCTGTGCGTCATCTGAGTAGCTGTCAGATATCTCTCCCATCGAGTTTGGTCCAGAGTCCGCTTCGCTATCTCTCTTGCTCTGCCTGAAAGGAGGTTGAGCCAGTACGAAATGAAAATATAACAAACTTAGAATGTTTGGTCGGCGAATTTGACCGAGTTATCAAAAAATCTATTATTATGTTCCCTCCCTATCCCCAAAAGTAGCAGCTACCGTGAGATTCCAAAGAACCCTACCCCCAAGGTTAGATTTGAGCAGGCGAGGAATAACTTATTCTGAAAACTCAAACATGATTCCTGGCTCGTATCCTGCGTTTGGGCTCCACATGTCAGTGTCTACTTGAGTTGAGTTAAAGCCAACCATGCTTAAACTTGCTCGACTCCTAATTCAGATTATTTAACAGCTGTTTACTAATAACATGAGTGGAATCAGTCTGCTGCAGATAGTGGAACTGGCTTAAACCGACGATGTCAGCATAGCAAAAATTATTTATATGAACTGCATAGAATTAACAACAGTAACAATCTGCATTTGGGACAAGAAATTGAATTAATTAATGAGACTCATTATCATAATAAAGATGGTGAGATAGAGGAAGGAACAAGGAATGAAGCTCAGCCTCTCCTGACAATAGAACTGGCTCTTAACCTCTTCTTTATTTCTAAAACAATTCAGGGAGCAAATTCTGAATTTTTTTTTCAAAATTTGTACGGGACTAAACATAGAAAGCAGAAGAAAAGAAAAGAGACAGAGACAGCACCATGATTGGTACTGGTAAAGAGAAAGCAAGTTAATAATGGTCATAATTCAACGCCCAAGATTTTCATAGGCTCTTTCAATGAGCAGGCTGTAATTATGGCGTATGTGAGATTTGAATTCAAACTTTTTTTTGCATAATTTAAATGCTTTATTAGTGTTTCAATCAAATTACATTTTTGATGAAGGGCGTGTTTGATTTGCTGCAAGTGAGAGGAAAAGATGCAAATGAAAAAAGAGAATGGAGATGAGAAATTGAGATTTGTGCAAGTAAAATTTTCAGTAGTTGGTTGTAATATGAAAGTGTAAATAGAAAAATGTATTATGTTTTTCGGTGTTTGGTTAGTAGTGCGAAAGTGTAAGTGAAAAATTAACCACAAAATTAATTATTTGGTAATTTAAATAATACCAATATTATTAAAATAAATCTGCTAAAATTAAAATGTATAATAAATTTGTCAATTAAATATTAAATAGTATTCCCTTCGTCCACGTGACCGGGCACGGATTTTAAGAAATCCTGGTTGAAAGTTTGGGTATTAAAAAAATTTCCATTTTACCCTTATAAATTTAATTTCAAATCTTATTAAAAAGAAGAAGGGTATTTTTGTTATAAAGAGAAAAAGTAAGGGTATTACTCCATACTCTACATTAGGAATGATAAAAATAGTATTAGAATTCAGAATGGACAATTAATTTGGGACAATTTTTTTTTCAAAAAGTGCATTACTATTTTCGGACGGAGGGAATAACAAAATTGACATTTTTAATATTTAAAAATTAAATATTTAATATACATGTAATATTTACATGACCATAAATTTACTGTAGTCCTCTGCAAGAGAGAATAGTAGTATAAAAAGCAAAAAGAAATGTGTAAAAAGAAAAAAGAAAAAAAATAGATTTTCCCATTTTCAATTTTCTTATACAAAATAAATATAAAAAAAAAGAAAAAAGAGTTTTCTCTTTTCGCCCTTCTGATTTTCCGGTTGAATCCAAACACGCCGAATTGAACTCACTCGGGCCAAAAACAAAAAAAAGGCAGTCCAAAGATTCCCACTGTCTCATGAGTCAAACCCGTCAATACAAAAAAAACACACACACTAAATGCCAAGATTTCCCTTACTCTCTGCCCTCCGTGAAGTGACATAACTGTCAAATCCATGATAAATCATCCACCATCACCATTTCCTTATCTCTTTCCAATGGGACTCGCAGTCATTTCAGTTATTGTCGAAGTCTAGAGGCTATACTTCACATCCCCCAAGATCAAATATCCCCCCTTCATAAATTAAGTAGCCGTTGGCCCTCCCTCAATTTCAAATTCAAACCAAAATGCAAGCCCAGGTTCAGACCCTAAGACGACCCCTTCAGCCCAAGAACATCGAATGGGATCCCAAGCCAAAGCCGAAACTGGTCAAGATCGAAGGGAGTGCGGGCAAGGAGAACCGTCCGTTCGAGGGGATCGGGCCGCTGGAGGTGTCGCTGGCGGAGGAGCTGAGGGTGGTGAGAAGGAGGAGGGCGAGGCTGAGATTGGAGAGGGAGCAGACCGAGAGGTTGCTGAGAGAAAGGGAGAGAGTGTTGGACATGGGGTGCAGGGAGATGGAGATGAGGTGGGAGGAGCAGAAGAAAGTGGAGTTGGAGATCCAAAGGATTTTTTTGGTTATGGATCTTAGATCTTGTGTGGTGAGTTAAAGTCATAAATCTGATTATTTTATTCTGCTTTTTTTTGTTAAATTTGTTAGTTTCTTGATTGTCATTTTGGTGTGAAATTGCAGAGAGTTGGTCCACTGCAGTCTCTTAGAGCTAAAGAAGAAGAGAAGAGGGATGCCCAATTGGAGGTGAGTTGTAGTTTGGTTATTTTAGTCACATTGATTTGGTGTTTTACTTGTCTTGGATGATGATATCAGTTCGATCTAATGAATATTAGATTAATTTATTGCTTGGTTGCTGATGAAGAATTCAGTAACAAATTTGTAATCAGCAGCACATGAAAGGGATTAGGGCGAAAATATGTGTCAAATCTTAGGTTCAATGCACCAAAGTAGGAACAAGATCAAGGTTACTGAAATAAACAAGATCAAAGTTAGTTCTATTCTTTTCTAATTCTATACTAATTTCGTTAGGGTTTTGTATTTTCTAAGATTTGGGAAGGAAAAATAACAGGATAGCTACTGTCATCTTGTGAGTAAACCTGATTAATCAAGATAACCCCATCCATAATAGGATGACGGTGGTTCTAATTGATCCTCCAATTTTTCCTTTATATTTCTTGTTAGTTCAATGGTTTGACGTAGTTGTACAGTGCAATGCAATTCCGTGAAAAAAATTAAATTACAATGATAAATGCACAAGGGTTTAAGTAATCTTTATGATTGATCTGTTGAAACCTTGACCTGTCCATTTTTCACTGTAAATCAGAAGCACCATGCATATATTGGCTTCAAGTTTTCCTAATAACTATACTCGTTAAATACCAAGGCTGAACTGTATCTCTTTCCATTGCTGAATGGTGAGAGTTCACAAGAGATCGTTGCGATTATGCAACTGATGCTTTGCCACCAACCGATGCTGAGCAAAATCAAAACATAGCGTCGAGCAAGTAGGTGTAACGATTGAGTTCTATGGTAGCAAACTCAATGAACACGTCTCTGGTCATCTAATTAGCGATCCTAGTCTGAAATATATATCATAATCATCAATAGTGTTATCAGCCAATTTGCTATTATCATCATAATAACCCATAAACATTTCTACTCAAATATCTTGTGCCCATTTATTCTGGAAGATGATCTCTTGCTTCTTTGTGAAATATATTTCAGAAATTCTCACCTTATATGCAACTTTTCTCTACAGGAAGCAAACTCTGCAGAAAGTCACGGGTCAGAAACGACCTCACCGCAGGAAGAAGAAGCAGAGAACTAGTTTTTCCTTCTCTATACGTATCTTCTTAATGACCATAGAGAGGGCAGTTCAGTACCTATTACACGCTGTTCCTTGTCTGCATTATCAGTCATGAAAGCCAAATTATGTGTTTGCTGCTCATGGCATATTCTATATGATACCAGTGTACTACTCGTCAAATAATACAAAAAAGGTCATGATGTTATTGTTAAATGACAGCGCAGAGATTTATTATCTTGTTTGCGTAATGTAGCTCGAAGCTTGAACTACTTTAAAATCTGCTGCAGATCCTGATGAGCCTGAAGCATCTTACAGTTTCCTTTTATAGCAAATGTCACCAATGGCATTTCTTTCAGTCCCTTAGATAAAGACCCAAGGGATCAAATCGTTTATCATCAATCAAGTTCTCAATGATGGTGATCCAGGCAAAACTGATCCTCAAAGACCAAAACCAGATAGAAAGTAATGACTTTCTTTCCAAAAAAATTGAAGGAAAAAAAATAAAACGAAAACTTAATTTGGAACAGATAATTTGAAGAAGAAGAAGTTTCAGTATGTTTATTCATGAAACAATTACATCAATATATATAAAAGAGAGAGTAAATAGATAAGAAAACGAGTAGTAAAATAAGATAAGATAAATGTATCTAAAGATAAGAGTATCTAACAATATGATAAAGATATCTAAAGATAAGAGTATCTTATTGGGATTTGTGCGAACAAATAGTCCCACATCGGCTAGACATGGGGTGATCTTGGGTATATAAGGATTTAGGCTACTCCACCTAGAAAGCTAGTCTTTTGGGATGGTGCCCCAAGTCCTTACAAATGGTTTCAGAGCGATCTCTAGTAAGACGATCACGACAACCAAATTCTAAGTGGAGAAATTCGACAGAAAGTCATCATTTCTCGTGAAGGAGGGCACACACAAGACCCTACTTGGTATTGAGAAGAAGCCATCGAAAATGAAGGATGATGAGGGGAATCGAAGATGGAGGATGATGAGTGGTACTGCTTGGTATTAAGAAGAAGCCATCGAAGATGGAAGATGAGTGGAACGACATCTACTTCGACGCAAAGGCGACGATCATACTGTGCCTATCAGATGAGATCCTCTACAATGTGATGAAGGAGGAGACAACTGCTGATCTTTGGTATAGGCTAGAGAGCTTTTACATGACAAAGAGTTTGTCAAACAAGCTCTTTATGAAGAAGCAGTTATACAGCCGTCGGATGAAGAAAGTTACGCGTATTCTATAACATCTCAGATGAAGGAAGGTACGCCTATTTTACAACATCTCAATACTTTTAATAGAATTTTAAGCGACTTGCTAGTTCTAAAGGTTAAGCAAACAAAACTCTTCTCTTACTCCATTCTCTTCCATCAAGTTATGACCGTTTGGCAACCCCCATCATGTATGCTAAGGAAACCTTAGAGTTGAAGATATCAGACAGATGTTTCAGAACAACGAGTTGATGAAGAAGACAAATTCTATGGATGAGGCCTCAGGATTGTCTGTCAAGGGGTAAAGGGGAAGATCAAAGAGTAGGGAACCTAAAAGGGATCCAGATGCTTCTAGCATTTTGTCTTGCTACTTTTACAAGAAACCAGGGCACACAAGAAAAAATTGTATGAAATATAAGGAGATGCTGAAGAGGAAAGGAGGCAAAAATTCTGATGGGACTAGTACCAGTGGAAAGTCAGATCAAGCCGGGGTTGTCGAAGAAGTAGATGAGGATTCATGTGATGTCTTGACAGCTGAGTCAGGAAAAGGTAAATACTTAGATACTTGGTTACTTGACTCAGGGTGCACATATCACATGCGTCCAAAAAGGGAGTGGTTCAGTACTTACAAGCCTTATGATGGAGGCTCCGTTCTGATAGGAAACGACACCGTGTGTAAGACTGTTAGCATCGAAAACATCCGTATGAGGATGTTTGATGGACAGGTTCAAACTCTCACGACCGTTCAACACGTTCCGGATTTAAAGAAGAATATCTCTCGTTGGAAGCTTTGGAAGCTCAAAGGTACAAGTTTTTAGGTGCAGATGGAGTAATTAAAGTTACTAAACGCTCCATGACGATTCTCAAAGGAGAACATATAACAAACTTTATAAGTTGGCAGAAAACATTATCGTTGGTGATGCTTCAGCAGCAACAGAGAAGAAGGACACTACAAGACTTTGTCAAATGCGTCTTGGACACATGAGCGAGCGAGGTCTTCAAACCATACACAAAAGGAGCGCTCTAGCAGGTATCAAATATTGCAAACTTGAACTTTGTAAATTTTATATTATGGGTAGGCAACGTAGAGTAGCTTTCTCTATAACTTAGCACAAGACAAAGAGCTCGCTAGATCTCATACACACGGATGCGTAGGGCCTTCGCCAGTAATTTCCATTAGGGATGCTAGGTACTGTGTTACTTTTATAGATGATTTTTCAAGAAAAGTTTGGATATACTTCTTGAAGTAGAAATTGAAAGTATTTCAGAAGTTCAAGGAGTAGAAAACAATGGTGAAAAATCAGATAGGGCGGAAAGTGAAAGTCTTGATGTTTGACAATAGAGACAAGTTGTAACACCCCGCTCCCAGAATACGTACTTAGATAAGTATTCAGATTTTCCATCGCATTTTTTGATCTACTTTCTATATTTGTTTTTGTTTGATGATTACTTATGCGATTGTTTTTCATTGGATTCGGATTCGTAGATTCGGAGTCAGCCCTACTCTGAATCGGGGACCCGATCCTAGTGTGTTAGTCGATTTGATTTTTTTGGTAGTCAGATTTGAACGATTTTAGTTTCAAACATTATTTTCTAATATTTTAGATTTTTAATGATTTTATGAAACTTTTCAGAATTATTCAGTAAAATCTTCAAAACCAGTATCGACCGGTGCCGCAGATCGATTCTCGGATTTTTAATTTACAAACAGCTGAATTTCTAAAATTCGCTTTTAATGAGCAGTACAAGGCAATGTTAGTTGTTAAAGGATATGCTCATAAAGAAGGTATTGACTACAATGAGATTTTTTCTTCTATAGTCAAGCATTCATCTATTCGGATGTTATTAGCGATAATTATTCAGTTTGATCTAGAATTGGAGTAGATGGACGTCAAAACAATATTTTTGCACGGTGAGCTGGAGGAGAAGATATACATTAAACAACCTGAAGGTTATATTCAGGAAGGTAAAAAAATAATGTCTTCTAAAGAAGTCCCTCTATAGACTTAGCAGTTTCCCAGGCAGTGGTACAAACGGTTTTTCTTTCATGATCAAGGTCAGATACAACCGATGTGAGTATGATAGTTGTGTCTATTTTAAGCAGAGTGATGATCTGACATATTTGCTATTATATGTGGATGATATGCTGATTGCTGCGAGAAATAAGACATATGTTCTGAAGCTTAAAGCTCAGCTCAAGAAGAAATTTGACAGGAAGGATTTGGGAGAAACAAAGAAGATCTTAAGTATAGAGATCACTCGAGACAGAGACCCAGACAGAATTTGGCTATCTGAGGAGAACTATATTCTCCGTTGTTGGAGAGATTCAACATGGCAAAAGCAATGTCACGCCCCTGTTTTTCATTGATTTTGCAAAAGGGGAAAACTTACAAAAAAAGGGTCGAGGAGCTAAATTATAAGTATTCTAAAAAGATTACAAGTAGATCTCCTCTGAGATTCTGAAGAAGTGTGCCGATAGGAGTCTGGTCAGCGCGCGACCACTTTGGCCCTTTGACGATGCGATCGATGGGATTCCCTTCTCGCCTGATTCGAAGAATCGGAGAACAGAAGGTTAGTAGAACCCTCTTGTTACTTCTCAAAACTGCCTCCACTTGGGAATTCCTTCTCGCCTGATTCCGGAGATTCCTTGAGAGGAAGATCTTAGGGTATCAGCACCCTGATTAGAGAAGCAGTTCTCTGAATTCTCTGAATTCTTGAAAGCAAGAGAATAGATCTCTGTTTAGCCGTCTCTCTCTGTTCGCGTGTATTTTTTGCTCTCTCGTGTGTTCTCTCTCTCCCTCTGTGTTTGTACCTCTGGTGTTCTATTTATAGGGAGAGCATGGGTATCATCTTTTGAAAGTCTGAAAATATATTGAGTCA
The DNA here is from genome assembly GCA_038442645.1 of Agave tequilana. NCBI lineage: Eukaryota > Viridiplantae > Streptophyta > Magnoliopsida > Asparagales > Asparagaceae > Agave > Agave tequilana. Next base: position 119,399 of record JAVJIF010013601.1, on the reverse strand, counting down.
ATCTGTTTCAATCTAGAAAGTAGCCTTGCTGCGAGGCTAAAATCAGTTTCTGCGAAGTTAGGAATAGCAGGTAGCGTTGATCTCCTGATCTGTTTTGATTCTTTCCAAATAATTGAAAGATCTCCCCTGATCTTCTTACCGTTGGCCCAATGGCCCATCACTCTATTTTTGATGATGATCAACTCATGTAGTTATGGTACTAATGATCTTGTGTTTATTTAGTCTCAGATTTGTGATCAAGATCTTCGTAGGTGTGTAGCTTCAACAAAAGATTTAAAGTCAAGTTTTGGAGCTAGCACGGTTTGATTCAAGAGCTTGTGCATCAAGACCACATCAAGTACTCAAGAGGAGTCTAGCTCGTTGGATCGAGTTTGGACCAAGTCAAGAAGATGAGAAGACTTCAAGTGAAGACTTTCAAGATCAAGACTTATGTCTAGTTTGTTTTTATTAAGATTTTACTTTTAGATAAAATGTAACGGATAGAAAAGTTGGTGGATTGCTCAAGTATATCTTACACTCACACACTCTTGATTTAGATGTGTTTTCATAAAAGAATTTTTATTTTGGAAAAATACAAAAGAATTTTCAATTTGAAAAAATACCGGTTTGATTTTGGTATTCAAAGTTTACATGTCTTTACCAAAACCATGTTTAGTGCTTATTGTAAAAAATATAGATATTTCATCATTATGTGTAGTGGATCATATCCATACACTCTAAGCTTTAAAAGAGTTTAAAATATCTTGTTTTTGTATTTGGAGAAGTTTTGGAAAAACCAATTTTGAAAAAATACAGTTTTTGTTTTTAGCCAAAATTTCTAAGTTACAAAAATAGTTCAAATTGTTTGTAAAATGTCTTGATTTTTCTCAAACATGTTTGATTATCATAGTATAATATTGAAACTATTTTTGTAGATTTTTCGTGATTTTATGGGATTTTATTTGTGTCAAATTACCAAGTTTTTCAATCCCAAAATTGACCGGTCTGGCTTCTGCCGGTCGACCGGACCGGTCGACCGAGCTTGAAGTCGGTCAACCGACGTGCACAGAACGTGCACGCCAGATTTGCTGGAGGGCCGGTCGACCGACCCGGGCGACCGCAGAGAGCTTATGCTATCTGAAAAGCCCCGGTCGACCATCAGAGAACTTTGTTCTCTGTTCCAGGTAGCGGTCGACCGGGACGTCGACCGAGGCTCCAACGGTCAGAAATCTGACCGTTGGCGGTCGACCGGGCCAGTCGACTGACAGCCATTAGGGCTGAAAATTTGCTCCACCGGCTACTTTTTTCTAGCCCTATAAAATGGGACTTTTGGGGGCTGTTTTACCTAAGATTTTTCAAGTGATTTTGCACCAGTTTTTTCAACTCTTTTAAGAGGTTTTCTTCACTTATATTTGAGCCAAATACTTCCATTCAAAAGGAGAGTTTATCAAGAGTTTTCAAAAGTGATTTTCATGTGTTTTCTGCCACACATTCCATCCTTGTTTTCTCACACAACACTTGAGCTATCTATTGATATATTCATCCTATAGGAGTGTTATTGTGAGAATGTTTTTAGGTGATCAAAGTGTTGTGATCACCAAAGACTTCTTCTTTGCTTTGAGGAGGCGGATGCGTGTGTTCGCGGTATTTTGAGTTCGTGTGTGAACTCCTTATTTGAGGTGCGGCCTCGGCGAGCTAGTGGGCTTGCGGTGTGTTCTTGCGGGAACAAGAGAGGGACTAGAGAGTCCAAAGAGCTTGTAGGTGTTGCGGCACCAAGTGATCCGGTAGGATCGATTTTAGTTGAAATCCTTCAAGTGTTGAAGGCGGGGACGTAGAGCAAGTGTGCTCGAACCTCGAAACAAATCTCCCGTATTTGCAATTGCTCACTCTCTATCTCTTACTTGTTTATATCTTGCATGCTTATATTGCTTTCATCTTTATATGCTTGATATATATTGTGTGCTTAACTGTTATATGCTTGGGGATTGTTTGCTAAAACTTGTATTCAACCACGAGAGCCAACGCGGCACCTCAACTCTTATTTAGAGGAATCTTGAGGAGTAAGTCCAGAGCCCTTCACGGGGAATCTGGCTACACTCTTGTGTTATACGTGGTGTTTAGTTCAAGAAGTTTAATTTGCATAAAATAAGTTTTAATTCCGCATTATTGACATTTAGATTAGCTTATCACCTATTCACCCCCCTCTAGGTGATTTACAATTGGTATCAGAGCCAAGTGCTCTTAATTTGGGTCTTACAACCTAGAGTTAAAGATCCTCATTTTATAGCTAATCACAATATTTGTACACACACATCATGAATTTCATGTCACCTCCCACTTTTGACATTCTTAACATCCAAATTTGGAAGGTTAAAATTGTTGGCCCAAAGGCCCATCACTCTAGTTTTGATGATGATCAACTCATGTAGTTATAGTACTAATGATCTTGTGCTTATTTAGTCTCAGATTCATGATCAAGATCTTAGTAGGTGTGTAACTTCAACAAAGGATTTAAAGTCAAGTTTTAGAGCTAGCACTTTTTGATTCAGGAGCTTGTGCATCAAGACCACATCAAGTACTCAAGAGGAGTCTAGCTCTTTGGATCGAGTTTGGACCAAGTCAAGAAGATGAGAAGACTTCAAGTGAAGACTTCAAGATCAAGACTTGTGTCTAGGTTTGTTTTTATAAGATTTTATTTTTAGATAAAATGTAAAGGATAGAATAGTTGGTGGATTGCTCAAGTATATCTTATACACACACACTCTTGATATTTATATGTGTTTTCACAAAAGAGTTTTTCATTTTGGAAAAATACCGTTTTGGTTTTTGGTATTCAAAGTTTACATGTCTTTAACCTAAATCATATTTAGAGCTTAATGTCAAAAATATAGATATTTCATCATGTTTGTGTAGTGGATCATATCCACACTCTATGCTTCAAAGTCGTTTAAATATCTTATTTTTGTATTTGGAGAAGTTTTGAAAAATAAGTTTTGGAAAATCAATTTTGAAAAAATACAGTTTTTGTTTTTGACCAAAATTTCTAAGTTACAAAAATAGTTCAAAATATTTGTAACATGTTTTGATTTTACTCAAACATGTTTGTATATCAAAGTTTAATACTAAAACTATTTTTGTAGATTTTTCATGATTTTATGGGATTTTATTTGAGCCAAAATAACCAAGTTTTTAATCCCAGAATTCTGTTTCCTGGCTTCAGCCGGTCGACCGTAGCATGAAGTCGGTCGACCGACGTGCACAGACGTGCACGCCAGTCTGGCTGGAGGGCCGGTCGACCGGGACGGTCGACCATCCCGTGAGCTCTACTCTCTGGAAAGCCCCGGTCGACCAGGCCGGTCGATCGGCAGAGAGATCTGCTCTCTGTTCCAGGGCCTCGGTCGACCGAGCCGGTCGACCGCTGCCCCAACGGTCAGAAATCTGATCGTTGGCGGTCGACCGGGCGGTCGACCGTCAGGCCATCTGGCTCCCAATGGCTAGTTTTTCTAGCTCTATAAATTGGGGCATTTGGGGGCTGTTTTCTCTAAGATTTTTTAGTGGGTTTTGAGCAAGTTTTTCCTACTTCATTAAAAGAGTTTTCTCCACTAAATTGAGAGCTAATACTTCCAATCAAAGGGGAGTTTATCAAGAGTGTTTTTAAAGTGATTTTCTTGAGTTTTCTTCCACAAATTCCATCCTTGTTTTTCTCACAAACACTTGAGCAACCCATTGATATATTCATTCTATAGGAGTGTTTTTGTGAGAGTGTTTATTGGTGATCAAAATGTTTAGATCACCAAGAGTTCCTTCTTGTACTTTGAGGAGGCGGACAAGTGTGTTCGCGGTGGTTTCGAGTTCGTGTGTGAACTCCTTGTTTGAGGTGCGGCCTCGGCGAGCTAGTGAGCTTGCGGTGTGTATGGACTAGGGAGTCCGAGAGCTTGTAGGTGTTGCGGCACCGAGTGATCCGGTGGGATCAGTTTATAGTGGAAATCCTTCAAGTGTGAAGGCGGGTATGTAGAGCAAGTGTGCTCGAATCTCAAAACAAATCTCCCGTGTTTGCGATTGCTCACTCTCTATCTCTTTGTCTTTATATCTTGCATGCTATTATTGTCTTTATCTTTACATGCTTGATATTCATATTGTGCTTAATTGTTATATGCTTGGGGTGTGTTTGCTAACACTAGTTTTCAACCAAGAGAGCTAACGCGGCACCTCAACTCTTATCTAGAGGAATCTTGAGGAGTTTGTCCAGAGCCCTTCACGGGGAATTCGGCAACACTCTTGTGTTAAAATTGGTATTTAGTGTAAGAAGTTTAATTTTTATCATATAAGTTTTAATTCCGCATTTAGTGACCATTAGATTAGCCATCACCTATTCACCCCCCTCTAGGTGATTTACAAAAATGTCTTTGTACCTCAAAACCCTAGGGATTCATGTTTATTTTGCCACTATTAAAGATTCATATTGTTTAAATGGCAAAAAAATTGAGGCTACTGCAAAAGCCTTACATGCTTTAAAGTCAACCCTAAATGATGATTATTTGTCTAGGGTTTCTAACATTGATTCGGCTTTTGTAGTTTGAAACACCATCATCTCCCTTAGCGAAAATGAACAATATTATGCGGGGAGCGATTCGGATGTTGGAAGTGACACCTCCAACGGTGCTACATGGTCCAAGGGGATAACTCCCTTGAGGTAACTACCGAATCTGAGGTAGATGAAGATGTTGATATGTCCTATGATGAGCTTACATCCTTTTGTCAACAACTTCTTGAAAATATAACATGCTTAGAAAAGATAATAAGAATTTGAAAAAGAATTTTGATTGCATGTTAAAAGAAAATGATTCTTTTAAAAATAAAGTTGCATGCATTGAAAAGGAAAATGAAACTTTGAAAAATGAGAATATTTCCTTACTTTCTAAATTGAATGATTTGTGTGAAGGAAATAATGCTTTGAAAAATAAAATCATTTTGGTGGAAAATCAAAAAGAAGTTGCTTTGCAAGAAAATAACTCTTTAAAAAGAAAATTTGTTAAAAAAGAAAAAGTAAATGTTTCTATAAAGAAAAAGACTATTGATCATGATCTTCATGCCACGACCATTAATCAAAATGAGATTAAATTTTTAAAAAATAAAATTAATTGTTTTAGCTCAACTTTGAGCACATGTGCATTTAATCATAAAAGATTGGAATCCTTGTTTCAAAAGAAACAAGTTTCCCATGTTCATGCACAACACCCTCATCATGCTTATGCATACTTTGCACGCCACGATCACCCTCATACACATGTGCATAGTAGAGTGTATAAATGTACACATCGTGGCCGCAAAGGCCATTTAGCAAAGTTTTGTTATGATAAGATAAACACTTTAAATCTTGCTAATAACAAGAAAAATGTTTGGGTTCCTTACAATGCTAACCCTCAAGGACCCAAAAGAAAATGGGTACCAAAATCCCCACCTTGTGTATTTGATGTAGGTGCGGGCTCTCACAAAACGTGAGAGGGATGGTGCCTTGATAGTGGATGTATGGACTTGATGGACACATATTTGATGCACCGCTATCAAGGAGGTTTGGTGGGACAACCACCATGTTTTTGAGATTTGGAGTATAGTTCATTATTTTGGTAACTATCTCTAAACTCCTACTTTAATTTACATACTTTTCATTGATAATTTCTTTAGCATGTTCATGTTTTTGTGCTTCATGAGGTTTATAACTTGTTTAGATGTAAATTCTATTAAAACTTGTGTTTATACATGTATAAGTAGTGAGCAACATTTGATTCATATATGTTTGCATTTCAAAGTTCATTTGTACTCACTATATGCACATGTATAGCCTAGTTTTGATGATTCTCTCATTTACACTTGTTTTGCCTATTTTCGTGTTTTACTTGATGTATATGGTATTTTTAGTCAAAACTAATAAATATACATGTATACCCCTTGAGTCATTTGCTTTCATGCAATTTATATTATAGACTCTTTTTATGTTTGGGATATGTATGCATATTGATTTTGAATAAAAACATACATATTTGTCTTTAATTGAAAAATGAATTTTCATAATTTTTGTTTGATAAAATGATATTCATGTTTGTTTTGAGGTTTATTGATTACCTTCATGGAAAATGCTAATTACATGATTTTTGTACACTCACACTTTATTTGTTTATTCATGACTTTGTTTCATGATTATTTTTGAGCTTTATACATCTTGAGTGACAACTTTATGTATTTAGTATGTTTCATGTTTTGGTTTCATGTTTTAAAGGATTTTTAACTAGTTTTTCAAAAATTATTTTAACTAATTATTTATTCTTCAATTGATAGTGATTTTTACTATTAAAATATTTTCAAACCCTATTTTTGAAAACTCCTACCAACACCGTTATGGGAGGACGGATGGGCGAGTATGCCTTGTAAGCTTTATTGAAAAATCTTTTATCTTGAGCATATAAAGGGTGGTAGCTATGAGTTACATACTTGATTTACATTGTTATTTTCAATTGATATCTCAATTGATATTTATTTTGTATATACTCATATTTTGTTTCCTATATATGTATGCTTCATAATTTTCATAATATCAATTCCTATTGGTATTATCTTTTCCATACATATATATGTTTTGAAAATCAAGCACAATCAAATACATATATTTATACTTGATTTTCAAGATATTTACATATTTAAAGCACAAGGTATGTTTATGCTAAGCTTCATTCAAATCTTCATTTTCAATTAATTTCTCAATTGATATTTTATATAAGCTTATGCATTATATTCAATTGGTATTTTTTTTACAATTAGTATTTTTATTGATATCAAAATGTACAATATGTTTCAATTGGTATCTATTGATCTATTTATTTCAATTGGTATCCATGAAAATTTATATTGGTATCAAAATATAAAATACTTTCTTTCATTGGTATCAAAATTTCAATTGGTAAAATGTTTCAATTACAATTAAAATTCAAAATTTGTAATGTTTATTTACAATTGGTATCTTAAAATTTGATTTACTAAGATATCTCAAAATTTGTTTTTATTGAGAAAATTCAAATTTTGTTTTAATAAGAAATATTAAAAAATGTTTTTGATTTATATTGTTTATATGCAAGGGGGGCTTAACATCTCTTCTACACATAGATTCATATTGAGTGTATCTTATATTGAGGAGCTTTACAACTCTTCTTTATGCGACACATGTGTGTAGGCGGGGCTTCACATCTCCTCTTATGCATTACATATTATGTATTATGTGAATTAGGGCTTGTCATGCTTTCTTCATATAATGCATGTATGTAGGGAAGCTAACTTAGCGTCTTCCTCTTCATGAATGTATATCGCATATAACTCTTTATTAATTGATTTGAGTTCAACTCTTTGAGGGGAAGAATATTGTTTTATGTTTACTTTAACCCCTTTGTTGATGATTGACAAAAGGGGGAGAAGTATTTTAGTATATATGCATGTTTTCCTTGCTTTATACATAAAGGGGGAGAAGGATTTATGTTTATGCATATATGTTTTGTTTTGCAAATAGGAGAAATAGAATTTGATGTGTTTTATGCTTGATTGGCATGTTTATCTCCTTATATTTGCATACATGTTTATAAGCTTTCATTGCATCTCTATTTATTTATTGTTATGCATGAGTTAAGGGGGAGCTTCTTTGAAACTTTACTTTAATCCATGCATATATAACTCCATGAGTTTTGTCATCATCAAAAAGGGGGAGATTGTTGGCCCAATGGCCCATCACTCTAGATTTTATGATGATCAACTCATGTAGTTATGGTACTAATGATTTTGTGTTTATTTAGTCTCAAATTTGTGATCAAGATCTTAGTAGGTGTGTAGCTTCAACAAAAGATTTAAAGTCAAGTTTTGGAGCTAGCACGGTTTGATTCAAGAGCTTGTGCATCAAGACCACATCAAGTACTCAAGAGGAGTCTAACTCGTTGGATCGAGTTTGGATCAAGTCAAGAAGATGAGAAGACTTCAAGTGAAGACTTTCAAGATCAAGAGTTGTGTCTAGGTTTGTTTTTATTAAGATTTTACTTTTAGATAAAATGTAAAGGATAGAATAGTTAGTGGATTGCTCAAGTCTATCTTACACTCATACACTCTTGATTTAGATGTGTTTTCATAAAAGAATTTTTATTTTGAAAAAATACAAATGAATTTTCATTTTGGAAAAATACCGGTTTGGTTTTTGGTATTCAAAGTTTACATGTCTTTAATCAAAACTATGTTTAGTACTTATTGTCAAAAATATAGATATTTCATCATGTATGTGTAGTGGATCATATCCATACACTCTAAGTTTTAAAAGAGTTTAAAATATCTTGTTTTTGTATTTGGAGAAGTTTTGAAAAAATCAATTTTGAAAAAATACAGTTTTTGTTTTTAGCCAAAATTTCTAAGTTACAAAAATAGTTCAAATTGTTTGTAACATGTCTTGATTTTGCTCAAACATGTTTGATTATCATAGTATAATATTGAAACTATTTTTTGTAGATTTTTCGTGATTTATGGGATTTTATTTGTGTCAAAATACCAAGTTTTTCAATCCCAAAAATGACCTGTTTGGCTTCTGTCGGTCGACCGGTCCCCGTCGACCAGACCGGTCGACCGAGCTTGAAGTCGGTCGACCGAGTCGGTCGACCGACGTGCAAAGAACGTGCACGCCAGATCTGCTAGAGGGCCGGTCGACCGACCCGGTCGACCGCAGAGAGCTTCTGCTTTCTGGAAACCCCCGGTCGACCGGGCCGGTCGACCGTCAGAGAACTCTGTTCTCTGACGGTCGACTGGGACGGTCGACCGAGGCTCCAACGGTCAGAAATCTGACCGTTGGCGGTCGACCGGGCCGGTCGACCGACAGCCGTCAAGGCTGAAAATTTGCCCCAACGGCTAGTTTTTTCTAGCTCTATAAAATGGGACTTTTGGGGGCTGTTTTACCTAAGATTTTTCAAGTGATTTTGTACCAGTTTTTTCAACTCTTTTAAGAGGTTTTCTCCACTTATATTTGAGCCAAATACTTCCATACAAAGGAGAGTTTATTAAGAGTTTTCAAAAGTAATTTTCTTGTGTTTTCTACCACACATTCTATTCTTGTTTTCTCATACAGCACTTGAGCTATCCATTGATATATTCATCCTATAGGAGTATTATTGTGAGATTGTTTTTAGGTGATCAAAGTGTTGTGATCACCAAAAACTTCTTCTTTGCTTTGAGGAGGCGGACGCGTGTGTTCACGGTGTTTCGAGTTCGTGTGTGAACTCCTTGTTTGAGGTGCGGCCTCGGCAAGCTAGTGGGCATGCGGTGTGTTCTTGCGGGAACAAGAGAGGGCCTAGAGAGTCCAAAGAGCTTTTAGGTGTTGCGGCACCAAGTGATCCGGTGGGATCGATTTTAGTGGAAATCCTTCAAGTGTTGAAGGCGGGGACGTAGAGCAAGTGTACTCGAACTTCGAAACAAATCTCCTGTGTTTGCGATTGCTCACTCTCTATCTCTTACTTGTTTATATCTTGCATGCTTATATTGCTTTCATCTTTATATGCTTGATATATATTGTGTGCTTAATTGTTATATGCTTGGGGATTGTTTGCTAACACTTGTATTCAATCAAGAGAGCCAACGCGGTACCTCAACTCTTATTTAGAGGAATCTTGAGGAGTTAGTCCAGAGCCCTTCACGAGAAATCCGGCTACACTCTTGTGTTATGCGTGGTGTTTAGTTCAAGAAGTTTAATTTGCATTAAATAAGTTTTAATTCTGCATTATTGACCTTTAGATTAGCTCATCACCTATTCACCCCCCTCTAGGTGATTTACACTTACTTGTTCTAGGAGAGTCAAGCGATTATGGTAAACAACTACAAAATTTGATCTCAGATTTGATCTTTATTAGATTTGATCTTGATTTTGAATTGATTTGATCTTATCTGGAGATTTAATTGGTCAAAGGTTGATCATCAAAGACCCGCAGCGGAGCTGCAGCGTCGAGCTCGCAGCGGAGCTGGAAGGAGCATCTGGCGAAGTCAGAAGAAAGCTCTTCAGCGGAGCTGGATAAACATCTGTGGCGAAGCTACTGACCACCCTTCTGCGCGGTTGCGTGTATGGCTTTGAGCGAAGCTAGCTCTCTGCGGAGTTAACTGAGCACTTCAGGCGAAACTGTAAGTTAGCTCTCCGATAAAGCTTTGAACAGCTTCAAGGCGATGTTGGACAAACTTAGCCTCTCAGGCGAGGCTATCCCCTTGGGCTAATGTGATGCTAAGTGTTAAGCTAACCTAGCATTTTAGACCTGCTTAGGTCTCTTCAAAAACAATCTGGGCTTACTGTCTATTTCACTAGATCAGTAGAGTCCAAGTTGCTAATTTATCCCTCGGAGATGGGTACAGAACTGGTCGTCAGCTTATCTGTCACTTGTCTTTTGTAAATGTCAACAAGTTTAGACATTGTTCAGGCCAGTAAGAATCTTGTCTTTTTTAAAGTGTCAACAAGACCCCCTTCAAAGTTTTCGAAAGTCTGCAATGGAATGGTTCAGGCTTCGAAATACTTTGAATTGCTTTGATTGATGGTATGTGAAGTACGAACGTCGCCATAGTGATTGAGTTCAGCTTCGCTTTCAATCCTGCTTCTGGATTGGAACAAGTTCGCCGAGGAATCATGTAAATTCGCGATTCTGGATAGCTTCGCGTCTGAGTAGCTCCGCATCCGAACCTTCCGGAGTAGATTCGCTTCCAATTGGTCTTGGAACATCGTTCCTTTCCCGAGACTAACTGCTTTCGGCTAGTTACGAGAAGGATTATTTCCTTTCCCGAAGTTGAAATAACTTCTCTTGCATTAACGAGGAGATCATTCCTTTCTACGCGCATTTTCAAGGGAGACTATTCCCTTTCTCAAGGCTCAGTAAATGCCTTAAATTCGCTCGCGCTTCTAAGCTTGAAGGAGCGGCAGTGCGACCAGGCCATGAGGGCTATAAATAGGATACTTGAAGTCCTCTACAGAGAAGCAGTCTGTTCATGACATCTCCTGGTTGTTTAGAGAAGTATACTCAGATCTTTGAAATAGTGGGGGTGCCCACTCTGGTCATCACCGGCCAAGAACTGGTGAGTCTCGGTCATCCAGAGACTTTACCAATGAACTAATGACTTTAGGGAGTTTATCTCCCTTAATTTAGCTTTATCAGCTGCCTCAGGGATTGATTTCCCTTATTCTTCATTTTGTATCTGACTGATCTGCAGAGAAGGACTTCAGCCCTATTTCCCAGCTTCCCGGCGAAGCTATCATTTTCACTTGATCGAAGAAAGATCATTGCATACTTACCTACTAAGTACGCCACATAGGCAAGGATTAGGACTTAGTCTCTTCAAGGTTGAGCCAGTCTTGCCATACAGGTGGGGTCAAGACTGTGTCCCTCTGGATCAGTCTGGCTTAGCCATATAGGCGAGGCTAAGACTTAGCTCTTTTTGATGCTTCTTCAGTATAACTGTCTTAGGCGGAGCTAAGACTTGGCTTACGCTGAGCTAGCCCATCATCACTGTTCTGTTTAACTGAAATCCATCCTTAAAATGCAACTGAATCGATATAAATTGCTTCGCCCCGAAGAATTTGCCTTAATATTTCACTTCTGTAGCTTTTCCTTTGATTTACTGCTAACTTGTTTCCAGTTTGTATTACAGTGAACTATGCTCGCCCGTCTTCCGATTTGATGAAAGAGATCAGAGACTTGCCTCTTGATCTTCTGGTTGAAATTTTAATCCTAAGCAGGAGGAACAAACTAAGGTAGCTGATGCGTGTTCCCATAAGAGGTTGGCAGTCGCTTATCCGAGATGATCCACTTCGAGAAGGAGCTGGTAGTCACTTATCCGAGATGATCCACTTCGGGAAAGCGGACGTCACCTGTAAGGTCTCGGATCCTTTGCCAATTTTTATCAAAGACGATCCAGCTTCTTGATGGCAAAATCTGCCATTATGCAACGGATTACGGCCTTGTACAAGAGGAAGGCCTTTCGTGTCCAGTTAGTTTCACTTGGAAGTAGATAGGACCTCTTGTATGCCTTTGAAGCAAATGATTCTGTTGTAAGAAACACAACCTTGATATAGTAGTATCCATGTATCTTCCCTTTGAATCAATAAAAGTTTATTTTTTGCTGTTCTGCTTTGTTTCTCTCCTTTTTTATTCGAGAACACCTGAAATGGACTAGCTTTAGTAAGTCCTTTCCTTAGGAGGAATTAGAAGCTCTCAGCGGAGCTAAACTTTTGGCGAAGTTGGAGACCGATTTCCAAATAAGTCAGGAACCAGTTTCTGGCGAAGCTAGCATAGAATTTCTGCGAAGCTAGAGATGTGCTTTTAGCGGAGCTAAAGTATGTTTTTTAGCGAAGTTATTCATGCGTCGCGCTAAGTCAGCACTAGACTCACGGCGGAGTTAGCCCTTAGTAGGGCTGAAGTAACGCTTCTTGGGAAGGCGCTTTAGGCGCCGTTTCAAATTAATTTGAAATCACTGCCTGCGCTCCTTTCGAGGAGGCGACATTTAGGTAATCATCAGCCTATAAAAGCCTGATCGGGCTGAAAGAGAAAGCACCTCTTCTCTTGGAATTTTCAGAGCACTCTGACTCTTTCCTTCTTCTTCCTCCTTCAAGTTCTTCAGTTCTCCAATGGCTCCCAAAAGACGAGCAGGAAAAGAGGTAGCAACCTCTACGACGGAGGGTCCTTCTCCTCCTTCGGTCATCGAACGACCTATCACGGGTAGGGATCTTTCCCTTTCGATCAGATATTTTCTTCTCTCTTTTAAAGCCGATTTCTGGCTATCTTCTGATGAATCCAGGGCGATCAATCATGATCCCGTGATCTTAGGGAGTTCAACTCCCTAAAGTTCCCTTTGATTTCTTGATTGGGAATTTTTAAGAACTGAAGAGTTTCTTCTCCAAGCTTCCGGGCGAAGCTATCCCTTAGGCGGTTCATATCCTATTGAATGATAGGCTGCAAAGCTAACCTTTGGAGTGTAACTGAAAAGGACCTTAGTGTCCTTAAATAATTTTTAGGTAGCAGTATCTTTCTGACGAAATTAGCCCCTGGGGCTTCGTCGCTTTCTGTCGTTCGAGGTCAAGCTTCCAGAGCGAAGCTAACACTTGGATATTTTCCTTCATCCTGCCTTCGTGTGGAGTGTGGAGTTACGCTGCAGCTGCGAAGCTAAGCTTCGGGGCAAAGCTATTGTTAGGCCAGCTTCGCTCAGAGAGCGAAGCTATGCCTTAACAAAAATTACATTCTTATTTTAGCTCTCGTTTGGCTGATGAACTAATCACAGTTTCTCCTTATTTTTACAATGCACTATACTCCTGGTCCTCTGAACAGTCTCTTTGGCACAGCCAGGGGCTGGATGGCAACGTCAGCCTGCAGTTTCAAGGGCAGGCTTCACTATTCACGAGCGAAGTGCTCCTGCTCGGGATGCACTTATTCATAGTGGGGATCAGCGCACCATGAGGAGCATTTTAACTAGTGCTCCCCTTGAAGATTCTGACCGAAGAATCTATTGAAAACTAGGCTTCATGTTCGGAGATGCAGCACCATACAACGACACCAGCTGCTAGCCGGAGAGGGGCAGTGGATTTTCAATTTGGATAGTGAGAAGTAATATTTCCCATCTAGCAAACGATATTTTTCCTTGTCCTTCTTTCAATGTGTGACGAGGGCTCGGAAGATGCAGTGGCAAGTAACTCGGACTACTGACTCTGTTCACGTAGGGAAGCTGATAATTCCATCCCCCGGTTACACAAGGGCGGGTTCTCCTCGCTGCATATTGGGTCTCCACCCTGGGAATGTACTTTCAGACATCCCAGTGGGAGAAAACTCCGCGGTGGCTCAGACCTTTGGAAACCAATTCTTTAAATTTGTGGCAATTATTCAGCCACAGATTTCAGGACTCCAGGGTAGATTCACCCTCCTAAGGCATGGTGGAGGGACTTGACTCTATATGTCCTTGCTCATTTTGAGGAGAATCTGGAGAGGCTGGGATTTTATGAGGCCATCAGGGCAACCTGTTATGGCATTCAGATGAGTGTAGCGAACTTCTACGCCATCTTTGAGTTGTACTGCCCGGCTACATGGACCTTCTTCACCCCTGTTAGTGAATTGGGCATGGCTCTGCACGAGATGTGAGAAATCTCTGCTCTGCCTTTGGGGTCTCTCTCATATGAAAAATATTTCCCGTGCGAGGCAGAATTGGCACTTCTGGTGAAGCAGGAGCCCGCCTTGTTTGAGACTTACCGAGAATTGATGTGCCACCTCTACATTTGCTCTAGCATGCATGGGAGCCATAAAGGAGCTTCATGCAATTTGAAGAGCTGGGAAAATTATTTGTTCCATGACCTGGAAGGTACTCCTGAAGCAGCTCATTGTAAGTTACAGATGAAAACATCTTTCGTCGGATGCAAGAGCACTCTTAAGGGGATTTGATTCTGGAAGAAGATGACGGAACCTATGAGAAAGGCGATATTCTTCGGAGTTTCCACCACCAGGCTCGTCGACCGACGTCCCGGAAGGCACTTCTGGCTGGTTTTCTAACGGTCTGTTGAAGAGATGTGTGGTGCCGTCTTCGACTGGTGATATCATTCATTCGACTGTCGTATTGCCTGCTGTTCGTCTAGTCCATGATCGTTCTCTTAGACTTCTTTCAACCATGGTGTGCTGTATTCAAAGAGGCCTTCTGGATTGACGGAGGCTTTCTGTAGGCCACCAACAACGAAACGGGAAAGGGGACCATCTTGCCTCGCGACGGGCCAAACCCCAGAATAGGTTTGCCATATACTTATTTGATGGCATGGTTCGCCCTTCACTGCCCCTCCATTATCCAAGCCGGTGAGAAGCCCCCAGAAGGTGTTCAAATGGCGCTTCTCCGTCGATTCGAGGGGTGTTCGTGGTCAAAGACTTATGTGGCTGCGGTCCGTAAACTGCTGTGCCGTCATGACGTTTACAGCCTTTTCCGATGCTTCCCCTACATTCGCGATGCAGGCTATGGTGAAGAATTCAAGGGTGTAGGAGAAGGGCAGACATCATTGAGTCGGGGAGTCTTCGAATGGCTGGTTAGCATCCGGCCATCACACTTGTTGTATAGAAGTGGGGACACCTATTACCTAGAGCCCTATATTCCGAGTCGGTTTGCCCATCAGTTTGGGTATGATCAACTGTATGTAGGCAATCCAAACAGCAGTCTGGCCTTCATGGGGAGTCTCATCGATGGAGCTCGTGCCTGGCGGTTCTTCATTGCTGGCTGTACTGAGGCGCGACTGTACACACCACTAAGGACTTCGAACCTTCTGACGACCCTGGGATTCTGCCAGTGGTATAGAACTTTGAACTCCACACCCACTGGATTTTCTATTAATTCTTTCGATGTTAAGTTAATCTCTTAGCGGCTGAAGTGAAAGGCCACTGAGAAGAGCGAGGGTAAGATGGTCCGTGTTTCAGGCCTCGGGGAATTCATTACCGTTGATGATAGCGAAGCCTCGGATGCAGGAAGTCCTCGCTTTGAAGCGGATACGGGTGCTGAGGCTCCAACAGCTGCTTCTGGTGGGGTAGACACGGCCCCCATGGAACATGTTGATGTAGAAGAAGTGGAGGAAGAAGATCCTGACATCCACTTCAAGCGAAAGCGGGAAGGTGGATCTCGTAGGAAGAGGGTAGTGAAGAAGCCTCATCGCTACGCCCTGCGGTTATTACAGAAAGCGAATCATCTGCAGTGCCTCCTCCTCCTGCTCCATTAGTCATTAAGTTGTCGGCTCCTAGGTAGGTTACTGGTAAAGCTGCTCCGGACCCGGGTAAGATCAGCTCTGTTCTTGTAATATACTTCTTATGTATTCCAGACAGCTCATTGTTTATTTTATGATTCAGGAACTGAGGCGGTGAGAAGCCCGAGAGCTGAGGCTGCCGAAGAACAGGGGGAGCATTAGGATCCCCTGTTCACTTATAGAGAAGGCGATGAAGCTGGCTATTTCGCCGTCTCGGAAGAGTTTGGAGGTGATGCGGCTGATGTAGGTCCTTCAGGTGCTGGGACTTCAAAAGGAAGTCCCGTAGCTTCTAGCTCTTTTGGGTGGACCACGGAGGGTTCGACAAGTGAAGGTGGGCCGGCTATTCGTGTTGATTCTGCCAAAGATTTTCCAATGGAGCCTGCAGGGACTGATGCAGCCGTCAAGACGATTGAAGCGACATCATCTTTTGATAGTGTTTTGACTTTTTTTTACTCCTGCTATTTATTATGCCTTGCTTAAACAAAGTCTTACTGCAGGTGTTCCACCTCTGGGTGCATCGATTTCAAGAGAGCCAATCCGTCTTCCTCAGGGAACCAGGGGTGAAGCAAGTACTTCGACCGCGGTGAATGCTGCTGAGTTGGATGCCTTGTATCACGGGTTACCCTCTTATCAGCATGAACCAGCCAGAGGAAATAAAATTGAGGGAACGGTAGTCATGGAACCAACCTCACTTCCAACTATATCGGTGAGTGAGATGCCATCGGTTTCGCCAGTGCCGCCTATCTTGCCAGGCGCGGAGCTGAAGGTGATTACCAGTCCTACTTCTCCAACATTGGTGGTGTTGACACTTAAACAAGACAAGATTCTTATTGGTCCGAACAATGTCTAAACTTGTTGACATTTACAAAAGACAAGTGACAGACGAGCTGAAGACCAGTTTTTCACCCATCTCCGAGGGACAAGGAAGCAACTTGGACTCCACTGATCCAGCAAGAAGACAGTGAACCCGGATTGTTTCTAAACAGACCTCAGCAGGTCTAAGGTGCTAGCACTTAGCATCACACGAGCCCAAAGGGATAGCCTCGCTTGAGAGGCTAATATCACTCGACTTCGCCTTGAAGCCATTTCAAAGCCTCGACGGAAGCTAACTTGCAACTTCGCCACAGAGGACTTCTAGCTCCGCCAAAGGGTTTCTTTCGGACTTCGTCAGAAATCGTCTCTAGCTCCGCTACGAGCTTAATGCGGGCAGTTTCGCTATTGGTCTGCTATGGTCAACCTTTGACCAATCAAATCTCCGGATGAGATCGGATCCAATCAGATCAAATCTAATTAAGATCAAATCAGAGATCAAATTTGGCGGTTGATTGCCATAATCTCTTGACTCTTCTAAAACGAGTAAGAAGATCAGGGGAAATCCTCCAACGATATGGAAAGGATCAAAACAAATCGAGAAGGTCCACCGACCTGCCAATTCTAGCTTCGCAGAAGCTGATCTTAGCCTCGCAGCAAGGCCACTTTCCAGATTTTAAACAGATTCGATTCAATCTGTTTCCATATTTTCAAGGGACGATTATACCCTTGCTCTCCCTATAAATAGCCCGCCAGGGGTACAGAGAGAGGAGAGGATCGATCGATCAAGACACAGAGGCATACAAGAGGACTCCACAAGCAGAGGCTTCTTCATAACGCACCGTGCGCTCTCGAATTCAGAGACCTTTTAGAGAATTGCTTTCTCTATTCAGGGTGTTGATACCCTAACGTCGTTCTTCTTCTCAAGAAATCTCCGGAACCAGGCGAGAAGGAATTCCTAATTAAAGGCGATTTTGAGAAGCAGCAAGAGGGTTCTACCAACCTTCTGTTCTCTGATTCCCCGAACCAGGCGAGAAGGGAATCTCATCGCTCGCATCGTCAAAGGGACAAGTGGTCGCGCGCTGACCAGACTCCTATCGGCACACTTCTCCAGAATCTCTGAGGAGATCTACTTGTAATCTTTTAGAATACTTGTAATTTAGCTCCTCAAACTCTTTTTTGTAAGTTTTCCCCTTTGCAAATATAATGGAAAACAGGTGGTTGAGCCAGCTCTCCCGGAAATAGTCACTAGTCCTACCTCGGTTGTGACTAGTGTACTGGTTTCAATGAGGACTCCTCCGAAATCACCGACGACCCCTCATGTTGCTGCAGCCAGTGCTTCCATTATTTCCTCCATAGTTACACCAGTGAAGCCAGTGGAAACTCTGTCTTCAGGGGCTGCTCGTTTGCCGGGAGTACTTGAGGCCGGGAACGAATTCGTGGCTGAGTTAGTTGACAACTTTTATAAGAGCTTGAAGCGATCCATTGCTTTGGTCTTGAAGGGCTCGACTACCTCATTCTCTGCTTTGAAGGTGGTCCTCTCCCGAAGCATTGACAGTATCCGGGACTTTGGAGGTGATGATCAGGCCGCCACATTGGAGCTTCTGGTGGACAAACTCGAGAGGGATGTGGACGAATGACGCTATCTTAGCCATTCAAATTTGGAGTCTTTAGTTAACGAATAGCTTGCGCATCTTGTTGCTCAGATGCATGAAGCTCATCTCGCCGCTCAAGAAGCTGCTAAGGCCATTTCTTCTGATTTGAAATCCTTGGAGATAAGGAAAGTAGAGCTCAGGGATGCCATAGATGTGTTTAAGACGAGAAAGGTGTCGTATTATAGAGTATAAATGAGCACAAATATATGTATTCAATTAAGGGGATAAGGTTTAGAAACAACCTCAAGTGCTTTGATCACTCCACATATGTATTCAAAATGATTAATATACCCTTTCTTATCTCCGTTATAGCAAAGGGCTATACCGAGTCGATTCTCAGGAAGAGCTCGCGATGGAAGCTTTACGATAGGTAGTGAAAATGTAAAACGAGAATTCTTCTATGCTTAAAAAATAAAGAATAAAACAATGAAGAAGAAATGAAAGAATGGATGGATATGTTCATGATGGAAAATGTAAAAGAAATCAAAATCAAGATTGGATTTGGACTAACAACTAAAAAGAAAAGAAAACTTTAGAAAACTTGAATGGAAGAAAACCATGACTAGCTAACCTTACTATCTTGCTAAAACTTACTAAACTCCGTGATAGTGAATGCGTGCCTCATGTTGATTCATCGGCATGGATTTGTCTTGCGTGTTGATCTAATTACTTTCCCACTTGGATGACGGGGGGTTTAACCCATCAGAGAAGAGAAGACCATCCAACTTGTAAGATTAAAGATAACAATCACCCATGAGTTAGTAGTTAGCAAGGTTAGTGGTTAGCTAGTACATGTAGAAAAGTTAGCTACAAGTCATTACAAAATAAAAGCAAAGCATGAATTAAATTGCAAGAAAGTAAAGTAAGAAATAAAGAAAGAAAGTAAACTAGAAAATGCAAGAGTAGAGAGAAGAGAATGGATGAATCCTTGCTTCACAAGTTGTCACTCCTTGATGTACACAAGCTTTCTCTCTCTTACAAACTCTCTCTTTACAAAATTTCTAGGGAAGAAGAAGAGGGTCTAAAGAACTAAAACCTAGAGAAAAACCTATAAAAATTACAAGCATCTACTAATTTCTCCTCTCTTCTCCATTCTCCCTTTGCTCGCAGGTCCAGGTGCAGTATTTATAGGGCTTAGAGAGAAGCTTCGAGAGCCAGGTTGTTGGAGCAAAATCCGGGATCCAACAGCTTTACAACTGCCGCAAATTTGGCGGGAAATCCCAGATTTGGCGGCAAAATCTGGGCCGTTGAGCCCAGATTTTCTGGTACAGGTTCGTTGTGAAGTTATTATCCACGTGGTCTTCTGGAATCTTGAGTTGTTACGTAGAATTCTCTGGATCCTGGGTTCAAATTTGGGCTTTATCTTGGGCTTGGAATTAATCTCTTTAATTATTGCTAATTAAAGTGATTATTGGGCTTTCTCTCATTTCAGTTGTGGAGCTGTAAAAATATAGAGAAGATGAGTAAAAATCATATATTTATTTGCAATATGCATGGGGATTATGTGGTAAAATATGCAATATTGTGTATCAATCACACCCCCACACTTATTCTTTTGCTCGTCCCGAGCAAAACAAAGAAAAAGAAAAGAAAAACTATACTACAAATTTATTACACCACTTTCGTAGGTGACGCGATTGCACTGAGCGTGTGCAACAAGCCGTTAAACCTCTAGGTTACCCTAGAGGAGGAGTGTTGTCTCCTGAGGGTTTTCAGCGGATTACACCCACAAAATCCATAAAGAAAGAAGACAAATGTTAGTGTTTTGAAAACGCATTTTGAAAGAGAGACATGTTTTCGAACTATTTTTGCAAAAATATAAGTGATCTTAGGTCATAAGTCCACCTATAATCATTCTTTCTTAAACTTAATCTCTATGCAAGATCTTGTCTTCAATTAAGGTAAGAATTCAAAATTGGATTGAATATTTTATCCTTCATAAAACCTAGATAGTATGCACACCGTGACAGTGAAAATTTCTGGGATTTCAACTCCAACCATCAAGCCATTTATTTATCTATATATACTTTTTTATGCTTTTTTCTTCCCTTAGTTTAGGCTTTCTAGTTTACTCTTGTAGCGAGCCTTTAACCGATGACTCCCAAACCAGACGGTCTTAGGGCACCAGATGAGAAAACATCCCTCGGGTTTAAGGTCTCAAGTAAACAAGGCCACGAAACTAAAGGGGATTATTTATTTCCTTTATCACCGTTAGGCGTGAATAATCATGCTTCTTGAGGCACAATGATCCAGCTTAATAGGTGATGTTTTATTTATAATTTTTATTTTATTTTATTTTATTTTTTATATATGGCATTTTAGGTCTTTATTTCCATCCCAAAAATGTGTAAGTGTGAAGTGCATATTTATCTAAGGTAAAAATTCAAGATAAGAATATCTCACCAATTTTTCTTACTTAGCCTATAATTTCAAACAAGATCTATTATTTCAACTAGGTTTAAGATGTCATAATTAAGGCTTTCTTAATTTCTAAGATACATCTTAATTTTCTTAAAAATAGATCAAAACTTTGTCTCTTATTTCAAAAAGTTTATATTTTTATATTTTTTTATTATTTTTTTTTTTATTTTCTAAAAGAAGTGTAAAAGAAAGAAGATCTAAAAACTCTATGTTAGTAAACCCTCCCCCACACTTATTTCATGCATTGTCCTCAATGCATCATGATATATGTATGCATGAAACAAAAATGAAGAGGGAAGGAAAAAATTACCTTAAGGTGGTGGTTCCGGTGGTGGTCTGATTGGTCCACGAAACATGACCCAATCAACTTTTCTTTGGGTTTTGAGGAACCCACCAGAAATATCATGAATACAACCCACTAAAAAGATAAATCCATGAAGGATCTTTATAAAGTATTTAACCCCATCTAATTTCCATTTTCCATAATTAATTTCGGAGTCAAATTTGTCAACTACCTTGTCCCAGAATGGTGTATGAAATGATAGAACGGTTGACTTGGACTCAGGAAAGACAGGAACTAATACCGACTCAGGAAGGTGATGTAAGTCAAGTAAAGGTTCAGGAGTCGGAATGAGTTCAGGAATTGGTTCCAAGTCAAGAAAATGAAGCTCAAGTCCACAATCATTTTCCAATGATGGAATGTGACCTACTATAGGTGATATCTCTTTACTTCCAATATTAAGAAATTCAAGCTCGTCGCCATACAATTCTTCAAAACTAAGGTCAACATCTTCTGCTAGAATTGTACAATCAGTTTCAGAAGTAAAGAGATTGTGAGAATCAAGGTCACATTCCTCATGGAGTTCAAAAATGGAAAACTTGCCAATTTGTCAATGGAATTTTCAAAAGTATAGAATTGGTCAAGTTCAACATGATCCTCTAAGATGGGTGATTCAACTTCATTATGAATTGGGAAAGGATCCAATGTCGACTCCGGGAAAAGATTGCAGTCAGGTAAAGATACCGGAGTCATTATTGAATCAGGAAAAAGGATTGAATCACGAAGTTGGGGTTCAAGATCACATTCCTCATGTAGTTCAATTCCACAAAAATGTGAACTTGCCAATTTATCAATGGGACTTTCAAAAGTATGGAATTGGTCAAGTTCAATATGATTATCATAAATGATTGGTGATTCAATTTCACAATGGACAGGCACTGGATCCAATACTGACTCGGGAAATGAAGTGAAATCATGTGAAGACACTGGAGTCATAATTGAATCAGGAAGTAGAATTGAATCATCAAGTGGAAGTTCAGGATCATATTCACACTCAAGTTCAATTTCAGGAAAAGGAAAACTTGCCAAAATGTCAATGGGATGGACAAGTTCAGATGAGTGTGCTGAAATTGAATCTGGATTTTCAAAATGACAAGAGTCTTGGGTCATATCAATAGAGTGTGGCATAATTGAATTGGTCAAAGGTTGATAAGATAGAGTTTCCTCATTCCTATAGATGTTAACCAATTGACTCAATTGTTCATCCACCTTATTGAAAGACTCGGCACGTGTTGTTTGATATTATAACAAAGACTCTTGCAAGATGTCTATACTCTTTTTTAAACGTGATATTTCTACAGATCGCTGCTCTAGAATGGGAGTATAAGAATCTTGACTTTGGAAAGTTTGTGAATAATTTGAGTCACAAATGTGTGTAGATTGAAGCTTGGACTCACACAAGAGCTCTTTACTCGTTTCCAAGGTAAATGGTTGTTCATTATGAAAAGGTGGAACTGAGTAAGACTCTTGAAAATACTGTGGAATTGGAGAGGCAAATGGTTCTTGAAGTTTTTGCTCGACTCTCTGTAAATTGGCTTCTATACTCTTTAGTAACTCAGATTTTTCTTCAATTGGTGGTTCAGAAAAAGGAGTATATGAAGCAAAATCGGGAAATGGATGTTGTGGATATTGTGGACTTGGTGGATATGGTGGACAAGGAGTTTGAGAATTTGACTCGGGGTACGTGAATCCCCAATTACTTGGTGAAGAGTTGAAATTATTTTGAAAATTATAGTTATTAGATAGGGGGTATGGGTCATATTGATTCGGATAAGGCCAACCCGGTGTATTTGGTTGATGCATATTGTAAAACGCCGGGTTGGAATTATCCGAATAGAATGGAGTCGGTGTGTAATATGGATTATTATTAGGATGGAAAGAATTGTTGAATGCCATATCACACAAAAAATCACAATCAAAAAGAAACAAACAAATAAACCAAAAAAAATTTCTAACCTAAGTTAGGGTAGACTTATGACCTAGATGACTCCTAACTGATAGACTGTCCACGGGAGGTTTAGTGTAGACTTTGACCACAAGCTAATCAGCTAGGAAAGGTCAAGGTTGTTGGGAGGTTTTCCGTCAGAGACGTTCCTTAATTAAGTAACCAGCAACATTCGGGCTTTCGGCCCTCAATCCCTTTCCTAGACACTGATTTTGCAAGAATTAAATTCTAACACTTTTCCCCCTTAGGATAATCTCCTAATTGAGTCCGAGATGTCCCTAGGGCCAACATCTACTTTTTTTATTAAATTAGGCTTGGGTTAGTGAGTGCTCGGATTGTGATTTTCGGGCTAAGGAAAGGGTAATAAACTCCCCACCTTATCTTATTTATCGGTTATGCCCTTAGAATCGATTTTGTGCAAGTGTACAATATTAACAAACAAGGTTCACTCAAAGCGTATTTAAATCAAACAAAGAGTGAGTCCTAGTCAATATGCAATGCGTACGTACTTTGCCTCCAGCACTCTTCAACAGTAAAAGTAAATGAATTGAAAAGACACGTGCTGATCGAGGACGGAACTAGCACTCAAAATGCGTATTATGTGAAATCAAATGAAAGCTCGAATGTGCTTAGTGTACCCTCGATACTTCCGTTATAGCATTGGCTCAACGGGTCGTATCCACAGGGAAGGGAGGCGATAGAAGCATTAACAGTCTCTAGTCACGTCAGATGTTAACAATTCTTCTATGTTGAAAGAATGAAAAAGAAAAGAAAATGAAAACAAGCATGTGGTAGGTGATGTGGTAGGTGAGGAGAGCGATGAAAACGGCGATGTAAAAACCAAGAGAGAAGTAAAGAAGATGGAACAAGGTAAACTAAGAAGGCGATGAAAACACCGATAGAAAAATGAGAAAAGAATTTGGAAAATTATTTCTAAAACAAAGGTAAAAGAAAACTCATGGCTACTAACTACTAAGTACTCCACTAACCATACTAACCTCTTCGAGATAGTTGCCTCACATTTGGATCCTCGGCCATCACAATCCTTATCTTCAAGAAGCAATACAAAGCATGGCTCATAGATGGTTCATAACAATCAAAACATTGCAACAAGAACAAGCAATTACAAGCATCACTCATTACACTACAAGCATGAAATAAAAGAGCATGAAAAAGAGAGTTAGCTTGGTTAGCAAGTTAGCAAGTTAGAATCCATCATCGTTGGCCATCAATGGCTCTTGCAAGAACAAGCCTTGTAGAGGCAACCCGATTCATGTGGATTATCAAGTAAGTGGTTAGATGGTTAGTGGTTAGTAGTTAGATTGCCATGAGAAGAAAAAGTTAGCAAGAAATCATGTTAGAAGGAGAAGGAGATTACAATGGAGGAGAAAGGAGGCACCTTTACATAGAGTGTCACTCTCTATTACATCAATCCCTCTCAATCTCTCTCTCTATGAATCACACAGCCCTACTACAATGATCTAAAAACAAAGAAAAGAAAATAAAAGAAATGAAGAACACTCACCTACACTAAAATCTGGACCTACTCCTAAAAACGAAGATTACTCGCGCTCTGGGAAATTGCAGGGGTATTTATAGGCAGAAGAAGGCTCCAGAAGACGAGACGGGGCCACGCGTCGAAAATCGACGCGTGGCTCCGTAGGATTGCCGCGGATTTGCGGCAATTCCAGGGAGCTGGGTCCCTGGATTTCGTCCACGTGTTCGTCTGGCTTCTAGCTGCTTCCAGATATATCCAATTTCGGGTAATTTTGACCGCAGATTCGTCTGATGTGCGCAAGAGGCTAGGTTCAATGAATCTTCTAGATAATCCCTTACTTGGCCTCCAAGTAATGCGGGATTAATTACCCTTAATTGGGAAGAATTAGGCTCTTATTCCATCTTTGCCCTTGAACTTTGGTTGTACCTGCAATAAAGACCAAAACACGTATTAGACCGACTATTTATTCATAAACTGGTGGGAAAATGCGACATAAAAATGCAGAATTGTAGACTAATCACGTGCCTAGAAATGCAAATGTCTAATCAACTTTTAACGATTACAACCAATTTTTTACTGTTGACTTTATTAAGCAGGTATAGGGTGAATAATACAGGAAATTAAGTAATGCAGCAGAAGTATTTTGCAGAATCAGAGACCCTGCAGAAAAATGATCAGTATGTCTACTCATTTTTCTCGTTCTCACTGAGAAAAATGAGTAGATCACTGTCATAGGTTTAATGTTAACTTAACAGCGAAATGGATGCCAGAGGTGTAGTGTTAAACATAGCATGAAAAGGTCTCGTTCTTACTGAGAAAAACGAGGAGATCACTGTCATAGGTTTAATGTTAACTTAACAGCGAAATGGATGCCAGAGGTGTAATGTTAAAAATAGCACGGAAAGGTCTCGTTCTCACTGAGAAAATCGAGGAGATCACTGTCATAGGTTTAATGTTAACTTAACAGCGAAATGGATGCCAGAGGTATAGTGTTAAACATAGCATGAAAAGGTCTCATTCTCACTGAGAAAAACGAGGAGATCACTGTCATAGGTTTAATATTAACTTAACAGCGAAATGGATGCCAGAGGTGAAGTGTTAAACATAACATGAAAATGTCTCGTTCTCACTGAGAAAAACGAGGAGATCACTGTCATAGGTTTAATGTTAACTTAACAGTGAAATGGATGCCAGAAGTGTAGTGTTAAATATAGCATGAAAAGGTCTCGTTCTCACTGAGAAAAATGAGGAGATCACTGTCATAGGTTTAATGTTAACTTAACAACGAAATGGATTTGCGGTATGAACGATTTTGGCCAAAAGTGTAGTATTAACTTGATCGAGAGATTCATTTACTGTTAGAGGTGTTTAAACATAACAGTAATTCGAGTGGATCGGTCATTCTTTACATGTGGTCTTACCATTCTATGGATGAGAATTGATAAGTGAATTTGGAGAGGGAATCAAATGGGAATAGGTCCCTTAGGATTTTTAACAAATCCTCAGCTGTCAACGGGTTTGATATGCCTTTACCAACTACCGTTTGAGTCGGGCTAGCCATGCTATTCCCCTCAGCATGATGAGTCTTAAAGGCCAACATTTTCCTCTATCCTTAACCGTAAAAGGTATTGGATCATGTGGTTAGTATATGTGTAACCTTAATTCTTCTTTGAGACAACCAGTGTATGATCAGCTTCCTACTGGTTTATGGTTGTATGATCTCATTTGGAGGAAGAGAGGGGTGCTCCTTCTGCGTACCTTGGATTTGAAGGTCTTGATCAGAGGTATAATGTTAACTTGATCATGAGAAGGATCCTTAATCAAGGATACTACTTCTTTAAGAACTTGCCATTGATCGGCATCATGAGTAAATCACCATCTGAAGTCATAAGGCGATATGCTCCATTTGAATAGACTGTTTCTATTACAAACGGTCCCTCCCATTTAGGCTGAAATTTGCCTTTGGTTTTGTGAGTCATGATCATTGGTCGTCTGACGGCTAAAACCAAATCTCCTTTCTGGAAGAATCTTTGTTTGACCTTCTTATTGAAGGCTTTTGAGATCCGAGCTTGATACAACTCAATATGCTGCTGAGCTTATAACCGCTTCTCATCTAGGGCTTCGAGTTCTTGAAGACGCAACCGATCATTGTCCTCTGATGTGATCTTAGTCATTAAAGCGACTCGTAATGACGACATCTGGATTTCTAATGGTATGACTGCTTCACACCCGTATACCAGAGAAAAAGGCGTATTGCATGTCGGGGTCCGAATCGTGGTTCCAATCTCGCTTATTCGAGGAGACAAATTTTTGAGTAACTTGATAATCGTCTTTTGAATGCTTCCGCCAAGCCATTAGCGGCAGGATTATAGGCAGTTGAAGCCACATTCTGAATTCAGTATTTATCGTAGAATTGATAGAATACCTGGCTTATGAATTAGGGACCGTTATCATGGATGACCCGCCTAGGGACACCAAATCGATGGATGACATGGTGTTTGATGAAATTAACCACGTTAGAAGTTTTGACTTCAATCAATGGTATAGCTTCCGCCCACTTTGAAAAGTAATCGGTTATTGCCAGGGTAAACTAGTGTCCTTTTGTCGAAGAGGGGCTGATTGCCCCTACGACATCGATTCCTCACGCTTTAAATGGCCATGAAGCAGTAGTTGGGTGGAGCAACTCTAGAGGCTGGTGTATGAAGTTCGCATGAATTTGGCATGCTTTATACCTTCGTGCATATTGGATAGATAGCATCGGCTATCATGATTGGACAATAATATCCAAGTCTATGCAATCTATCTTTAAGTTTTGGACCTGGCTGATGAGCTCCGCATATGCCATCGTGTGCTTCTTTAAGTACTTCCTATGCCTCTGAATTAGAAAGGCAACGGAGGAGGACACTGTCATATGAACGACGGTAAAGTGTCTTCAGAGTTGGATCATAGTAAAAACGGAGAGACCTTCGTCTGATAGATACCGCTTCTTTAGGATTGTTTGGCAGCAGACCTGGTAGAGCATAGTCGATGAAAGGAAATCGCCAATCTCTCGGCTCAAGATCCGTCAAGATATTATAAACCTTTCTGGTTCTTAACATATGTTTAGAGCAGACAAGGTGTCGAGTCGCCACTGTTAGGTGATACTCTTTGTCAACTGGCAAGGCTAACGCTGTTGCTAATGCAGCAAGAGCATCCGCCTTAGTATTCTGAGATCGAGATACGTGCCCGAGTAAAAGCCATCACACAGATTAGCCAATTCGATGACTGCGTGATAATAAGGCACCAAATCCTCGTGACGGACCTCATATTCACCTTTAACCTGATTGATAATCAGTTTTGAATCGCCGTAAGCTTCAAGGTAGCGTACCCCCATTCCGTGGACGAGCTGAAGACCAATGAGTAGAGCATTATATTCCGCTACATTGTTGGAGCATGATTCCGTCAGAGAAAATACTCTAGGAAGGACGTGATTTTGTGGAGAGATAAACACAACCCCCACGCCAGCAATGATCCTGACTTTAGGACCTATTCGCGATGCTCCATCGAAGAACACCTGCCAAACTTCATCCTCTGAAGTTACATTAGATTCGAAGACTTCATCTGGAATATTTTCATGAAGTTTTGAGTTTTTCAGAGTCAGATGAGCAGCCAAGAACTCTGCAAGGGCCTAACCTTTAACCGCCTTTTGAGGGATAAAGAGCATGTCGTATTGAGACAAAAGAAGCGCCTACTTAGCTAATCTTGAATTCAGTGATCCTGGCTTCGTCATGAGGAGACGCAAAGGGTTCACTCTGGAGATTACGTGTATGGTTTGGCCGACCAAATAATGTCGTGTCTTCTGAACGGCAAAGACAAGAGCTAAGCACTCCTTCTCAATAGAATTATAGCGAGATTCCGCCCCTATCAGAGTCCTGCTCAGATAATAAATGCCTATTCGTAACCATTGTCGTCTTTTTGAGCAAGCAGAGCACCAAGAGAATGGTCCATAGCTTTCACATAAAGTAAGAATGATTTCCCTGATGTGGGAGCTACCAAGACTGGAGGTTTTGTGAGATATGTCTTGATATCCTCATAAGCCTCCTGACAAGCTTGATCCCATATAAAGGAAGCTCCCTTTTTCATGAGTCGGGTGAACAGTTGACAGCGGCCTGAGAGATTTGCGATGAATCTTCTGATATAAGCAGTCTGCCTTGTAAGCCTCTAAGCTCTTTGAGATTCCTAGGTGGGTGCATGTTCTGAATGGCTTTGACTTTGTCTGGGTCAAGATGAATTCCTTTTGATGTAACAATAAACCCAAGGAACTTGCTACTCGAAACTCCCAAGAAGGATTTTGTCGGATTCATTTTTAGTTGATGGGCCCTCATTATCTCGAACATCGTTCTTAAGTCATAAAGATGGTCATTCTTATTGCGGCTTTTGACAGCAATGTCGTCGACATAGCATTCTACCGTTTTTCAGAGATGATCGCGGAAAATTGTGTTCGTTGCCCGCTTATAGGTTGCTCCGGTGTTCTTCAATCCGAAGGGCATCACAGTGTAGCAGTATACCCCTAATGGTGTTCAGAACAAAGTATGCTTCTCGTCGTCGGGATACATCTTAATCTGATTGTACCCTGAAAAGCCGTCCATGAAAGACATTCTTTCGAATCCATAGGTATTGTCAATCATGACATCGGTGATGGGCAGTGAGAATTCATCTTTAGGACAAGCCGTATTGAGATCACGGTAATCGATATAGATCCGTATTTTTTCATTTTTCTTAAGGACGGGAACAATATTAGCAACCCAATCTGGATGTTGTTCCTCCCGTATGAAGCCACATGCAATGAGCTTATGAACTTTGACTTCAATAGCATCCACAATGTTCGGGTGAAACCGACGTTGTTGCTGCTTGACTGGCTTGGCGTCAGGTTTCATATTCAGACGATGCATGGCTACTTGTGGAACAAGTCCGGGTATGTCTTCGTAGTTCCATGCAAAAACATCTATATACTCCTTTACGAGTATTATTAATTCTTCTTTCTTCATAAGTGATAAGCTCTCACTTCTAAAGATGAGTTTAGGGTGATCTTGACTACCCAAGTTGACCTGAATCATCTTGTCTTCAGTAGGTGGTTCGCGCAGTTCGAATCGCTTTTCCCATTAGAGATCTAATTGCTGAGCCCATAGTTCCTCATCAGTAGCTTCCGCAGGCTCCAATTGACTGCTTAAAGTCATGTTAACGGTAAGATTCTCGAACATCACTCCTATACTGACATCTGAGTCCCACTGGGAGGAAGAGGCAGAATGTGATGGAATCGGTTCGTTATCCTTGAATTGAATCGTTGCTGGTGGTGTGGGTGTAACGTATCCCAACTCCCTGCGTGTGTTATCATAGTAATTTGTAGGTTTCCCTCTCGGCACAAAGTTGTGCAGCAAACTACGTCTTCCTTTTTCGAAATTCAGGCCCTCTCTATGCTTTAGGTTGTACCCTATTTTCTTCATCATATGACGCGCTGGTCGCGCATAATGGAAAAATTGTGGGGTTCCTGAGTCTGAACTTGAATCTGTGACTGTGGACCCTCGTGGCTGGGCTTTACCGAATATTATTGGTAACTGACCTTCTTTGGATGGAGGGATCACTAAAACGGTCCCTTCTACAGATTCCATAGGTGTGCCAGATGCACTTGGTCTATGTAAAGGCATGTGCAGAGAGCTATCCGTAATGGATTCAAACAACCCAACACTCAAGGATGATCAAAGGAAATATTATCATTAATTACCCATTCGCCCTCATCTTCAGAAGGAGTGTTACATTGGGAATTATTAAGACATGCTATAATTGGTTCACCAATCAAAATAGCTGGCATGTCTGCTTCAGATTCTGAATCCGCCTCATCGCCACTATCATCATCATCCGGCAATGATTCTTTCGATGTTTCATCCATCTCTTGATACAAGAGAGCGTCAGTAAAATAATTTTTCACTCCTTTGAATGATTGCTTTTCAGCGAAGACAGTTCATACTGTTGCATCATCTTCAACTTATTTGAAGCATTGGTGCAGAGTGGAGGGAACGATCCAGTTGGCGTGGATCCATGGTTGTCCTAATAGCAAGTTGTATGACGTGTCAGCGTCAATGACATAGCACGTCACTTCTGACTTCAGGCTTCCGATTTGGCAACGGAGTCGAATTTTTTCAAGTGGATGACTACTCCCGGCATTAAAACTGTATATTGTTGTAGTGGTTACGGACAACCTATAGAGTGATATACCGAGAAAGTAGAGGAGCCTTTTGGGGATGATGCTGAGTGCAGACCCCGGATCAACCTGTACCCTTTCAATGCATGTTGAACCGATGTATCCGATGTAGTACAGAGGTCGATCGTGCTTGTTATCCTTGAGAAGCATATCTTCCGCTGTGAAGGTAATAGCAGGTACCTTTGATTGTACATGATGGCATTCAGGGCAAAAAGACTGAGCGTCATCTTTAAGGATTTCTGGCATGTACGTCAGGAATGACTCTGAATTAGCCAGTGCATCTCTGAGTGCTTCTCTTGTCTCCTTTGAGAGACGAAGGAGCTCGTGTATAGTAATACGAGCTGGGATATTAGCCAGCTGGGCCAATATACCAAAACGAAAGGGCGTGTCAAGCCCTGGGCCTGAAGGCTTCTTCAGGACATGGTCGAACCGGACTTCCCTTGGCTTCTCCTTTCCCTTGGTTGGAACTGAAGCGGGTGCTGGTATTTGTGCTAACGCCGTCTGCTGTTGTGTCTTGTCAGTAGCTTTCTCATATTATTTTAAGTATGATTTTTCAGATCGAGTACCTGTTGGCTGAGGTACATCAGCTCGCGTTGTGCAAACGTGCTTTTCTCCTTCAGAATCGCTGAGAGAAGCTGCTTTAAGATTGTCATCGTCTGGCAGGATGGAGATGACATTGCAAGATTTACCCTTCGACTTGGACTTCTTTAAATCCCATTGTTCGTCTTGAACAAGGTATGGGTGTATCCACATGATTTCCCCTATCTCCAGTGTCAAGGGAACAAGACCCTTATTATCTTGAGTTTTAGCTGCAGGATATTTGACTTCCAGCCGTGGTGCAGGGATTAGATAAGTCCCGTCAGGAACTGTGACCTTTGGGGTTTTGCCGAACTCGAGGATCACCATGTTTGCAGTGACTTTCTTTTGCTCTGACTTCAGTGTCAGGACTCAGGCGTCGACTAGAGCTTGAATTTTATCCTTGAGGACAAAGCACTTGTCGGTAGGATGGTGAATCATCTTGTGAAAGAGAGAGTATTTGGGATCGTTCGTGCGTCCTATTTCATTGGGACGTCGAGCATCCGGCAGCTTTAATTTATTCCCTTTGTGGAGTAAATGGAATATTGTGACCACCTGATCGTCTTTGAAGGAGTATTATTTCGGAGGAAACTTAGACTCCTGATTGTTGAAGCCGCTCTTCTTGGCCTTCGACTGAACATCCCCTGACAATTCTACGGACATAGTCTCTTTCCCTTTGGCTTGAGAAGACTGCGCCATGTCGCCACGTCCTTTATTATTCATACCCTATTTGTCTTTACGGGTGGATGGTTCAAACTTTTTAGCTGACTTTTCGGCTATCTCAGCTTGCTCGACCAGTTCTTTTCAAGTATGGGTTTTGACAGCCCCCATGTGAATTTCTACTTAGTCTAAGAAGTTGTGCCTGCATGTCTATAAGAGCATGGGTAATGGCATCCCTGCTGGGCACATCAGAGACAAGTTTCTGAACCGCTCAATGTAGTCACGGACAGATTCGCCCATTTTCTGTACGGTAGAGAGGAGTTTGTCTATGGTTACCTCGGTATCATCCTTATAGAAACGAGAAAGAAATCGGGTTTCCAGGTCGACCATGAATTGACAGAGCCTGGAGGGAGACTTCGGAACCAGTCAAATGCTACCCCCTTTAAGGTGCCAATGAACAGTCTAGCCATAATAGCATCATTATCTATAACATTAACGGTCTGAGACCGAAAATAGTAGATGTGCTAGTTTGGCAAGCTCTTACCATCGTACGTATGTAATGTTGGTGGTTTGAACTTTGGTGGGTATGGTACTGAATCCCACTCCAGCGGGTAAGGACGGACTGCCCATACTTTCTTTAATTCATCCCTCTGAGCTAGGGATGCGATTTGAGCTTGGATGCCTTTAAGGACTTCAGCGTCCAAAGAAGAACCCTCCTTTGACTTCTCCGTCTTTGGCTGTTCATTACTAAGATGTTCTTCCTCATCATGGTTACTCCAGGTATCGTTGTTATTCCGGTTATTGAGGAGTTGAGTGAGCATCTGTTGAATGTTGTCTAAAGCTTCTTGCTGGGTCTTAAAAGTTTGCTCCTGAGCTTCCAACCATCGACGAAGGTCCCCATTACCGTTATCAGCCATATTCACTGATACTCTATCCGTTCGTACCGAGCTGACTGTCGCCGAAAAGGCATACCCACTGTTGTCGTCCTCTTTATCAGACCATTGGACTAATCCTTTTATTGGTTCTGGTGAGGTTACTGCAGTTGAGGAAGATGGCTGTTCATAACTGTTGGCTCAGAGGCCTTCCACTCTAGTTTTGATGATGATTAACTCATGTAGTTATGTTTACTAATAATCTTGTGATTTTAGTTTCAGATCATTAATCAAGATATTAGTTGGTGATTGCTTCAACAAGATGAGTTTTGAAGCCTTCACATGGTGATTCCAGAGCCCGAGCATCAAGATCATACCTTGCACTCGTTGGAGTCTCGCTCGTGGATCACGTTTTGGATCGGGTCGACTTGAAGATGAAAGATCATCAAGAAGACTTAGGTATCCATAGTTTAGTTTAGTGTGTTTTAGATCCATGTGTAAAGATAAGAATAGTTGATATGCTCAAGTGCACAATACACACACGTTTTATGTTTTGGTATTTTTAACAAAACATATTTTTGGATTTAAAGACAAAAACTATGATATATATATATGTTCATATATATTGGACAACATGCTTCAATGTGTTTAAATATCATGTTTTTGTATTTCAATGAGTTTTAGGAAAAATCAGATTTCCTATTGAAAAATCTAAGTTTGGTAAAATACAGGTTTTGGTTTTTGATAAAATTTCTAAGACACAAAAATGATTCAATATGTTTGATATTTATCTTGAAATATTTATCACAAGTTTGTATATCCATGTAAAATGATAAAACTATTTTTATGGATTTTTAGAAGATTTATAAGAATTTTTAGAAATATTTTTAACATGTTATTCTGACCCAGAAAACTGGCTGCCAGGCCCTGGCGGTCGACCGTGTTCCAGAGCCGGTCGACCGATCGGTCGACCGACGTGCACAGACTTGTGCACGTTGGCCAGGCACAGGGCTCGATCGACCGGGTCGGTCGACCGGCCAGAGAGCCTTGCTCTCTGTTTTTGGGTGGTCGACCGGGTTCCTCCAACGGTCGAAAAATCAACCGTTGGCGGTCGACCGGGCGGTCGACCGCCAGCCGCTTTTGGCTGAGAATTCAGCCAACGGCTAATTTTAAGGTTTGGCCTATATAAACCCCATTTCTTTGGGATTTTGGTTAAGATTTTTAACAAGAAAATTCTTACTTTCTGAAGTGTTTTTACAAGTTTTAAAAAGTGTTTTAGAGCTTCAAAAAGATCTATCTTTATTTGTTTCAAAAGGAGTTTGGAAAATTCAAGAAAAAGGAAAAAGCTTTTGGGATTTGTTTTTGATCTTAATTCTTATCCTATTTATTTTTTCCAAGTGTTTCCTTTGAGTTTTTGATTTTCAAACACTTATTTTTCACTTGAGCTTATCTTCTATCCTATTCTATTAGGATCATTTGTTTGTGGGAAAAGAGATTGTTTGTGGTTGAGATATACCACTTGTTGTCAAACTCTTTCATTGTTGGGTTGCTCCCTCTTTGGTAGAGGTTGAAATTGTTGGTTTACTCCCTCTTCGGTAGAGGTGGAGTTTGGTTGTTTGCCTATGGGCCTATCCCTCTTCGGTAGAGGTGGATTGTGGTTGTATTGCCTCGGTGGCATTGTAAGGTTGAGAGAGGAGTTCGGTACTCCTTAGTGGATTGGAAATCCTTCTAAGTGAAGGCGGGGACGTAGAGCTAGGGGCTCGCACCTCGAAACATATCTTTGTGTTTGTGTTTGATCCATTGACTCTCAACTCTCTCTCTCTCTTTATTTGTGTTGTGCATCATTCATAGCATCATATAGTATTTGCTTGTGTTGTGCCTTGCAGTTTCATATTGCCTATTCATATATGCTTGGTTGTGATTGCTTGTGTGCCTCACTTGTACTTAACCACGAGAGCTTCATATAGCACCTCAACCCTTATGTAGGGGAATCTAGAGGAGTTAGTCCAGAGCCCTTCACGGGGAATTCGGCTACACTCGTTGGTTATATTAAGTATGTTGCAAATTTATTTTAGCTTCCGCATTCTTCCGCATTTAGTTTCTAGATTAGCACTATCACCTATTCATCCCCCCTCTAGGTGATTTACAATTGGTATCAGAGCCTACGCTCCTGATACTTAGGTTTTACAACCTAGGAGTGAGATCTTGGTTTAGCTAATCTACATTTGTATTTGCATATACATTTGTTTGCACTCACCTATGGATTGCTTTTCACCTCCCATATTCGATGTCTCCAACATTGACACATGGAAATATAAGATGTCCATGTATTTGAAGACCCTAGGTTTGCATGTTTTCCTTGCCGCTACCAAGAAACGCTATCTTGGTAATAGCAATCATATAGGGGCCAATGCACAAGCCCTTGAGGCTATTAGAAGCACGCTTTCAAAAGAATATCTTATGCATGTTTCTAACCTTGATTCCGCCTTTGCAGTGTGGAACAAGTTGACAGTGTGAAACAAGTTGACAACCACATCCACCTCCAAGGTTCAAGTGCCAATCCAACAAGAGGAGGAATCTAGTGGAGAATCTGAGTCTCAATGCTTTATGGTCCAAGGGAATGACTCCCTTGAGGTACAATCGAAAACTCAACTAGATAGTACTAGCTCTTCATTTGATGATCATGATAGTATGGATGCCAATGCTTTAAATGAAGAGTTATCTATTGTTTGTGAAAAATTAATAGAAAAATATAATGTTTTGAAAAAGAAGAGTCTAGGTATTAACAAAGAAAATAAAGATTTGCTTTCTAAACTAGACTTGGTTTTACAAGAGAAAGAAAAGGTTTCTAATGAAAAAGATTCATTAAAGACTAAACTAGATCTTGCTTTGAAAGAAAATGAATTTTTAAAATCTAAAAATGATTGCAATGTTATTTTGAAGAAAAATGAAAAACTATCTTCAAAAGTTGATTTTGTTGTAAAAGAAAATGAATCTTTGAAAACAAAAATTATTTCTATTTCAAAAGATTTAGATGTGTGTTTAAAAAAAAAAATGAAGTTTTGAAAAATAATATTGATTCTCATGTTTGCCATGTTAGGATAGCTTCACCTAGTTCATCTATTGCATGCCACACTTCTTCTTTGATTAAAAATGATATATCTATACTTAAGAAGAGTGTAGATTGTTTGGGCTCCACTTTGAGCCAATGTGTTGTGGGTCATACACGTTTGGAATCTTTATTTCAAAAGAAACAAACTCCATCTTTGCATGCACACCCATCACGGCATACACATGTTACTCACGGTCACAATTTTCACACTATGTATGCTCATGTGTACACTTGTACACATTGTGGACGTAAGGGCCACCTTACTAAGTTTTGCTATGATAGAATACATGTTTCAAATTTAGCAAATAATTTTTTTTGGGTTAGGAAAGGTGCTAACCCCCATGGACCCAAAAAGTTGTGGGTACCAAAGACCACCCCTACTGTATTTGATGTAGGTGTGGGCTCTCGCATGACGTGAGAGTATCGGTACCTTGGAGTGGATGCGTTCCGAGCTTCATGAGGACTATATGGATGCATCACTTTCAAGGGATGTTTGGTGGGAGGACCACCTTGTTTTGGAGACATGGAGAGTTGCCTCATAGGTTTTGGTAACGGTCTCTTACTCCTTATTTATGTTTGCATGCTTTTCATGTTCATTATTTATAGCATGTTTTTGATGTTTATAGATTATTATGTCAATGCTATGTTTATTAGATCCTTGACATACATGTATAGCATTTTGAGACACCCATGTTTAATATAGACCATTATTTTAGTGTTCTTACCATTGTTTAGCTATCATGTTTATCATAGGTTTAATAACATGTGAATTTACATAATAATCATATTTATGTTTATCATGTTAATTTATGATTTGTTTTTATGCTTCATGATTTGATTACATGTTTAAATGTTAGTTTTCATTAAGTTTAGGATTTATACTTGTACATATAGTGGGCCACAAATAAATCTATATATGTTTGTACTTGAATGCTTGTTTTTACCCATTAGATGTGCTAGTATAGTCTAGTTTTGATGATTCATGCATTTTAAACTTGTATTCTCATTTTTGACATGTTTTATGATTCATAAGTTTAGCTTCATGTATATGTCTATCTTGTCCAAACTATTGATTATACATATACATCCTTTGAGCCACGTGCCTTCATGCATATACATTTGTGGACTCGTTATGTTTTGGATATGTATGTATATTTTAGTTTGTACTTGACATACATTTGCCTTGAAGAAATCGAGTTTCGATGATTTTCATGTTTTTGAGGAATACTGAGCTTAATTGACTATTTTCTTGATTATATGTTTCACATAACACTTGTGCACTCACTTCATTTAAATATTTCTCATGATTGTGTTTTTCATGAGTATGATATGTGCCTTATTGTTTTTGAGTGTTTAGTGCCATGTGATTTACATGTGTTTCATGAAAAATATTTTTATTTTATTCCTTACTTGAAGGATTTCGTACTAGTTTACAAATTTTTCATATAACTAGTTGCGGTATTCTTCATATGGTAGAGTTTTTCAAACACACTATTTTTCAATCCTATTTTTGAAAACCCCTACCTTCCAAGGGTGGTTGGATGGGAGATCATGCTCATGTATACTTTATAGTGAAAATCATTTTAAACTTGAACATGATTGGGAGGCTAGGATATGAGGTATACACTTGATATTATTGTTGTTTCAATTGGTATCATTGGATCCTTTCAATTGGTATCAATATTGACATTTTTGTATACTCATATATATTGTTTTTATTTTGGTATCATATGTTCTTAATGACAAATTATTACAATTGGTATCAAGATTTTTATGTGTTTTTCTCAAAAAGTGGTATCATTGGTTTATATGTTCACTTTCAATTGGTATCAAGATGCTACCTTGACATATTTTTAAATTGGTATCTTAATTGATTGTCACCCCTTATTTACATCATTTTGTTTTAGACAAAAAGGGGAGAACATTGTTTTAATTATTTTTAACCCCTTTGTTGATTCTTTGTTTCGAACAAAAAGGGGGAGAAGAATTTATTGATTTATTTTTACTTTGACCCCTTGTTGATGATTGACAAAAAGGGGGAGAGGTATTTGGTTTATATGCATGTTTTTGTATGCATGTTTTGTTTATCTAAAAAAATTGATAGTATTGTTTGTGTTTATGTTTATTGGTATCAAGAGCATGTTTTGAAGATTTATTTGTTCATGCATGTATTTGCATTCATGTTTATGTGATTCATTGCATATTTATTATGTTTATTGAGTTGCATGAGTTAAGGGGGAGCTTCTTTGAAGCTTAACTTAAATCTATGCATATATAACTCCATGAGTTTTGTCATCATCAAAAAGGGGGAGATTGTTGGCCCAGAGGCCTTCCACTCTAGTTTTGATGATGATTAACTCATGTAGTTATGTTTACTAATAATCTTGTAATTTTAGTTTCAGATCATTAATCAAGATATTAGTTGGTGATTGCTTCAACAAGATGAGTTTTGAAGCCTTCACATGGTGATTCCAGAGCCCGAGCATCAAGATCATACCTTGCACTCGTTGGAGTCTCGCTCGTGGATCACGTTTTGGATCGGGTCGACTTGAAGATGGAAGATCATCAAGAAGACTTAGGTATCCATAGTTTAGTTTAGTGTGTTTTAGATCCATGTGTAAAGATACGAATAGTTGATATGCTCAAGTGCACAATACACACACGTTTTATGTTTGGTATTTTAACAAAACATATTTTTGGATTTAAAGACAAAACTATGATATATATATGCTTCATGTATATTGGACAACATGCTTCAATGTGTTTAAATATCATGTTTTTGTATTTCAATGAGTTTTAAGAAAAATCAGATTTCCTATTGAAAAATCCAAGTTTGGTAAAATACAGGTTTTGGTTTTTGATAAAATTTCTAAGACACAAAAATGATTCAATATGTTTGATATTTGTCTTGAAATATTTATCACAAGTTTGTATATCCATGTAAAATGATAAAACTAGTTTTATGGATTTTTAGAAGATTTATAAGAATTTTTAGAAATATTTTTAACATGTTATTCTGACCCAGAAAACTGGCTGCCAGGCCCTGGCGGTCGACCGAGACGGTCGACCGTGTTCCAGAGCCGGTCGACCGATCGGTCGACCGACGTGCACAGACTTGTGCACATTGGCCAGGCACAGGGCTCGGTCGACCGGGTCAGTCGACCGGCCAGAGAGCCTTGCGCTCTGTTTTTGGGTGGTCGACCGGGTTCCTACAACGGTCGAAAAATCGACCGTTGGCGGTCGACCGGGCGGTCGACCGCCAGCCGCTTTTGGCTGAGAATTCAGCCAACGGCTAGTTTTAAGGTTTGGCCTATATAAACCCCATTTCTTTGGGATTTTGGCTAAGATTTTTAACAAGAAAAATTTCTACTTTCTGAAGTGTTTTTACAAGTTTTAAAAAGTGTTTTAGAGCTTCAAAAAGATCTATCTTTATTTATTTCAAAAAGAGTTTGAAAATTCAAGAAAAAGGAAAAAGCTTTTGGGATTTGTTTTTGATCTTAATTCTTATCCTATTTATTTTTCCCAAGTGCTTCCTTTGAATTTTGATTTCCAAACACTTATTTTCCACTTGAGCTTATCTTCTATCCTATTCTATTAGGATCATTAGTTTGTGGGAAAAGAGATTGTTTGTAGTTGAGATATACCACTTGCTGTTAAACCCTTTCATTGTTAGGTTGCTCCCTCTTTGATAGAGGTTGAGATAGTTGGTTTACTCCCTCTTCGGTAGAGGTAGAGTTTGATTGTTTGGCTGCGGGCCTATCCCTCTTCGGTAGAGGTGGATTGTGGTTGTATTGCCTCGGTGGCATTGTAAGGTTGAGAGAGGAGTTCGGTACTCCTTAGTGGATTGAAAATCCTTCTCGGTGAAGGCAGGGACGTAGAGCTAGGGGCTCGATCCTTGAAACATATCTTTGTGTTTGCGTTTGATCCACTGACTCTCAACTCTCTCTCTCTTTATTTGTGTTGTGCATCATTCATAGCATCATATAGTATTTGCTTGTGTTGTGCCTTGCATTGTTTCATATTGCCTATTCATATATGCTTGGTTGTGATTGCTTGTGTGCCTCACTTGTACTTAACCACGAGAGCTTCATATAGCACCTCAACCCTTATGTAGGGGAATCTAGAGGAGTTAGTCCAGAGCCCTTCACGGGGAATTCGGCTACACTCGTTAGTTGTATTAAGTGTGTTACAAATTTGTTTTAGCTTCCGCATTCTTCCGCATTTAGCTTCTAGATTAGCACTATCACCTATTCACCCCCCTCTAGGTGATTTACAATAACCGTAGGGTATTGTAACCCTAGATCTGGTGTTCCGGAAGACACCTTCTTCATGTACCAAGACTTCACCCAAGCCTGGGCTATAATCTGGATCTGGGGAACTGTAGGGAGTGTCGTGGGATGCTCGTCTGCCCCTGCGCAGCTCTCGTCCCCTTTCGATCATGTTAACGGATGCAGAGGGCAGATCTCGTGATATGCTCCTTTTGCGATGTTTCACCGGAGCTTGCACCGACAGTCGATCAAAAACTGATCGTCGACCTGGAGGAGTGGGGGGATTGGTCCTCACCGGCAATGGACTGAGTGGACTGTCACCAACTGACATTTCACTTGTTGACAATAGGAGGGAGAAGTTTGGAAGATTCTGACTTCCGTTTGCTTGTCAAGAATTCCCGCAAGTCAGACCCAGTTGGGCCTAGACGATCCAACACAAAGGCTCTATTGGATTGCGCATAGAATGACGTCCTGTCTTTTTCATCACAGCAGAGGTAATTAGCACTAAATAGTGCTTTAGCTCTAAATTCGTGGCTAAGAGCCTTGAGAATGTCCTTGGGTGCTGAAGCTGCATAAGCACCGCTGTCAGCACTTAGGGACGAACCCTTAGCTCTGCTGCGAAGGGCGAGCTTAGCGCTTGATGAACTAGGGAGCGAAGCACGCTGTGGTGCTTTATCTGCTATGTTGCTGCTGAGGTGATTAGCCTTAAAAACCTTAGAAATGCCCTTGGGCGCTGAAGCTGCATAAGCACCGCTATCAGCGCTTAGGGGCAATCCCTTAGCTTCGCTGCAAAGAGCGAGCTTAGTACTTGAAGAACTGGGGAACGAAGCACGCTGTGGTGCTTTGGTTCCAGCTTCGCGGCTATGAACATCATGCGTACCCTGAGGTATAGTAGCTTCGCTCATGAGAATGAGGCTAGCACGAGGAGTTACTGCTCCTGACTTAGGCGAAGGCGTGATCGCCGTTATAACTTCGTGGCTAGCAGTCTCGTCAGAACAGGCAGGCTCCTTGCCTTTTTCTTCGTGAGAGAGACGAACTTGTGGCGTAGTTACGCCTGAGGCTTCATACAGGACCTTCTGCTTTGGCCTCCATATCTGCTTTAAAAGATGAGACTTAGGTTCGCAGGGAACCTGACTAGCTATACGCGAGGCTGTGAGGTGTTGGAAGGATTTTGCTTTCGGTTTCTTTTCCGAAACCTTGGCCATGGAGACCTTTCTATGCTTCCGTGCATGG
This sequence comes from Agave tequilana, assembly GCA_038442645.1. Lineage (NCBI taxonomy): Eukaryota > Viridiplantae > Streptophyta > Magnoliopsida > Asparagales > Asparagaceae > Agave > Agave tequilana. Next base: position 77,993 of record JAVJIF010013601.1, on the reverse strand, counting down.
AGCATTGAGCCACCCCCAGAGAGGAGTTCTTCGAATTTTCCTTGGTCGAAGTGAACGACTAGGTTTTCGAAGGTGATAGTTTAAAGATTTTGATCTTTGCATTGCGGGCCTGCTTCCTTATTACGCCAGAGGACCGCGGTAAGCTCACAGAGAGCCTCATCTGTCTCCACAGAGACTTACTTCGAAGATTTAGCCAGAGAGGCTCTGGCCACACCGGCTTCCTTGAATTCAGAGATAGACCCGAAGGTCTGTTCGTCGCATTGCGATACTTGATTCTCAACAGTAGAGAATTCGTTCCCCAGTGGAGTCGCCATCTTGTTTTCCATTGATTTTACAAAAGGGGAAAACTTACAAAAAGGGGTTGAGAAGCTAAATTACAAGTATTCTAAAAAGATTACAAGTAGATCTCCTCTGAGATTGTAATACCCCGTTCCCGGAATACGTACTTATTTGCGTATTCAGTTTTTCGATCGTATTTTTTGATTTACTTCTTATATCTGACCGATTTTAATTTTAAATATCATTTTCCAACGTATTATATTTTCTATGATTTTCTGGAATTTTTCGGAATTAAAAGGAAATTCTTCAAAACCGGTGTCGACCAGTGCCGCTGATCGATTCCCGAATTTTTATCTTACAAACTGTTTAGAATTTCTAGAAGATTCTTTAGACATTTCTTCTTAGAATTATGTTTATTACTTAAATACTTTTTCTGAAGATTTTACGAATTTATGGATATTCCACCGGAGTCGGTAGAAGACTGATTCCAGTATTTTTATTTCACAAACAGTTAGGAATTTCAAGATGGCCCTTTAGGCTTTATTCCTTAGAATCATATTTTCTACCTACATTCTTTTTCTGAGGATTTAATGATTTTATGAAAATTCCATCGGAGTCGGTAGATAACTGATTCCGGGATTTTTAGTTTTAAAACTATAAAGTATTTCTTAAAACGGATTTCACTATGTTTCTTAATATAATATTCTTGATTTTTGATATTTATTTCGGGTCGTTCCGAGATACTCGATTTCGGGACGTATCCGGTATTTTCCCGAAAGATTTCCGCATCCATGACTTCAACCCGGGAATCCGTGGTTTTAATATTTTTATTTTCCGAGTTAGAGAAAATATCTTCTCTTTTCTCATTTCTTTTCCTTTTTCCTTTTCCTTATTTCCTTTAACTTCCTCCACAAGCCAAACCCAAAATATCTAAACTTCCACACCCTTCCATTAATCCTCCACCACATATTTTCTCCACCTCATCATCTCCATGGCAAGATTTGATTGGCTAGGGGAGACACCTCACCTCCCCTATTTTACACAAAAACCCCCTTTCTTCTCCAATATTACATCTCCTTAACAAAATCAAATCCTATATAAACTTTCCTATACATTTCTATTTCTTTTTCTTCACTTCCACAAAGATATTAGCCTTCACAAATTCCCTCATCAACTCAACTTCATCATCTCCATCTCAACCAAGTAACCACTTGGATTGGGGATCGTCTACTTCTTCATCGGAGATATCGTCGTGGACCAAGTTAACGACCACGATCTTTCCGGACTCGTAAAGCCCCAAATAACCATTCGAGGTGAGTATTTTTACTCACCAAGACTCGTAAAATTCCTTGTATACTTGTGTTGCCAAATCATGTCCCTTTATGTCATCAAAATCATATTTTTAGACATCAAAATCAACCACACCAAAAATCTGATTTTAGACCTAACAGCAGCATATTTCAGAAGTCCGGTCGACCGGTAGTCGACCGGCAGTCGACCGATGTGCACGAACGTGCACAGTTTTGAGTAGGCGGTCGACCGGTTCACCAACCAGTCGACCGCTAGGAAACCCTGGAGCTCACGGCCCTGTATCGGTCGACCGGCAGTCGACCGACAGGCGACCGTTAGTTGTGTCTCCGGTCGACCGGCAGTCGACCGGAAGTCGACCGACCAAACCTGGAGGTCACGGCCTCGTATCGGTCGACCGGACGTCGACCGTTAGTTGGTGACTGTCCCGTATCGGTCGACCGGCCATTTAACCCAGTCGACCGATAGTCTGGTTTTGGGCCAAAATTGTTGATTCTTATTCTTTCTGAAATTAGATCCTAACCTTGATACATGGGTGATGTATTATCCTTGCTAAATACTTCATAACTGGTATTTCATGACTTGTTCATTAACATTATCAACCGCTTGTCAATTCTTTAGACTTGTCAGTTTTATGTTTCCTTTTAACACATGTATATCACCTGACTTGCTATACCCTCTGGCTAGACCATGACTCACCTTGAATAATTATCAATCTCTTTGTATACGTGTTACCTGATATACATCACCACTTGTCATGCTATCACTTTACATCCAGCATGATATATTTGACTTGTGATTATCTCTTTTACGGGAATATTGACTTGTTATTCAGTTTCATGATCAGTGACCTGTTTTCCTACTTTACATGCAGTGACCTGACTATATAGTACTGGTGTACTCCTAAATTCCTGATCATGTTCATTTTCTATTATTTCCCATAAAGTGATAATTAGCTAATAAATCTTAAAAAGGACAACTTGTATGGGTATGGGAGGAAGTGATGGATGCCGGAATGATATCTTGCTTATAGTATGGGAATGACATATATTGGCGGTACTGTTATGATTACTGTTATGATTACTATTAGGGGGACTTCGAGCCTCCAAAGCCGGTCCCAGGTGGTGGGAACCGTTGGACCACTAAACTGGTCCCCGGTGCATGTGAACAAAGCGGTCCCAGGTGGTGGGAACCGTTGGGCCAGAAGACTGGTCCCCGGTGCATGTGAACAAAGCCGGTCCCAGGTGGTGGGAACCGTTGGGCCAGAAGACTGGTCCCCGGTGCATGAGTACCATTATAAGAAGCTCTATCAGTTCTCCATCTGCTTCCGTTAACAACCCTCGGATAACTTATATATGGATGTATGTGTGTTGGGGTGCACACCTGGACACATACCGAGATATATGGGTCAGACGAGTAATAATAATAATAGACATCGCCTATTGATTCCTGTTGTGTTTCCTATTATAGTTTCCGTTATGTGTATCCTTTACTCGTGTTATGGACCCCTGATCATTATTGTTATGCATTCCTGTTTTGACTATGATACGATTTGCAACTCTGATTCTATACGCTTGGATTTATGTGGCATGAGACAAGGGTATATATATGAGGGTTTCCTTGTTTGGATTATTCCTTCGATGTACTAGTCTCATGTGACCGTGACTTAAGCGTATACAATCAGTCTTGCTTATATTCAGCTTTACTTGGGACTTCCTGATTTATGATTATGCTATACCTGTCCGTGTATATCACACTTGTGTTCTAACCCCCTATTCTTATCTCTTTGCCACTTGGCATGTAGCCTGTTCATTGTTGGGAGGTCCTGACTCCCTTGGATTTGTATGTTCAGGTTAGAAGCTGGATCGAAGTGGAGCTGTCCACTGTAGATCGAGTTTTCCTTGAAGACAGGCTGATTTGTCCCAGCTTCTTCCGTGCTAGTCTCCTCTTTTGACTCACGGGATCTTCACCCTACTCGTGAGCATCTTGTATTTATCCTGTATATTTTACTTTTGGACTTGTTATGATAAAAGACACATGTAATGTGTATATGTTTATCATACTGTGATGACTTTGTACATGTACTTTTGTGTTGGCATATGGAAGAATACCACGCTTTGTGTCGTACTCTGATTACTTATTGTACTTTTATGCTTAGCGTATATACGTGGGGGCTTCTTCTGACCTACGTATATACGTCGCAGTGACGTCCCCGTATCCGTGGAATCGGGGCGTTACAGAGATTCTGGAGAAGTGTGTCGATAGGAGTCTGGTCAGCGCGCGGCCACTTTGTCCCTTTGACGATGAGATCGATGGGATTCCCTTCTCGCCTGGTTCGGGGAATTGGAGAACAGAAGGTTAGTAGAACCCTCTTATTACTTCTCAAAACTGCCTTCACTTGGGAATTCCTTTTCGCCTGGTTCCGGAGATTCCGTGAGAGTAAAATCTTAGGGTATAAGCACCCTCATTAGAGAAGCAGTTCTCTGAATTCTCTGAATTCTTAGAAGCAAGAGAATAGATCTCTATTTAGCCGTCTCTCTCTGTGCGCGTGTGTTTTTTGCCCTCTCGCGTGTTCTCTCTCTCTCCCTCTGTGTTTGTACCTCTGGTGGGCTATTTATAGGGAGAGCAAGGGTATAATCGTCCCTTGAAAGTCTGAAAACAGATTGAGTCAATCTGTTTAAATCTGAAAAGTAGCCTTGCTGCGAGGCTAAAATCAGCTTCCGCGAAGCTAGGAATAGCAGGTAGCGTTGATCTCCTGATCTGTTTTGATTCTTTCCAAATAATTGAAAGATATCCCCTAATCTTCTTACTTGTTCTAGGAGAGTCAAGCGATTATGGTAAACAACTACCAAATTTGATCTCAGATTTGATCTTGATAAGATTCGATCTTGATCTTGAATTGATCTGATCTCATCTGGAGATTTAATTGGTCAAATGTTGATCATCAAAGACCCGCAGCGGAGCTGCTGCGTCGAGCTCGCAGCGGAGCTGGAAGGAGCATCTGGCGAAGTCAGAAGAAAGCTCTTCAGCGGATCTGGATAAACATCTGTGGCGAAGCTACCGACCACTCTTCTGCGTGGTTGCGTGTATGGCTTTAAGCGAAGCTAACTCTCTACGGAGTTAACTGAGCACTTCAGGCGAAGCTGTAAATTAGCTCTCCGATAAAGCTTTGAACAGCTTCAAGGCGATGTTGGACAAACTTAGCCTCTCAGGCGAGGCTATCTTCTTGGGCTCATGTGATGCTAAGTGTTAAGCTAACCTAGCATCTTAGCATCTTAGGTCTCTTTAAAGACAATCTGGGCTTACTATCTGTTTTACTGGATCAGTAGAGTCCAAGTTGCTGATTTGTCCCTCGGAGATGGGTACAGAACTGGTCGTCAGCTTATCTGTCACTTGTCTTTTGTAAATGTCAACAAGTTTAGACATTATTCAGGCCAGTAAGAATCTTGTCTTTTTTAAAGTGTCAACAACCCCGCTTTCAAAAATACGTGAAACGGAGTCACGACGAGAGTCGAAGAAGTATATGCGTGAGAAAATACCCCACGCATATATGCTAAGCCTAAAGTAACTCGAATAAGCTATATAATCACTATGAAGACATGAAAACACTGCAATATAACATATGAATAATCACACAAAATAACAGATAAATAAGGGAATAGAATAAATAATGAGCCCAAAATGTCGGGAATCAAAGATAACTGCAGAAATAAAATAAAGTGAGAATACCAAAATCGAACAAAGAGAACTCAATGCTCCTCGGGATGCCTGTGATCCTCTCCAAATACGTGATCAACAATAAATAGCCCCAGATCTGGATATGAAAATCCATAGAGTCATAACTCCTAGTGAATGTGTAGGAGTAAAGGGGAAGATGCACATGCATATAAATGTGAAAATATAACAATAATATAAATTAGAATAAGAAATGGCATGAATAAGTAAATAAACAGTAATACAGATAGCTCATAGTAGAGTATGTATCCAGTCAGGTATCTAATCAAGTGTCTATCACAATCTATATATCAGGCGAGTAGAGTAAGTCAATACTAGAGTCAGATGTCAAATCAGGCCAAATGTATCCTCGGCTGTCCAACATACATATATGTATTAGGTTAAGACAATCAGTTATAGTACATTATTATTTATTATGTCAGAGAACACCAATTATCACCTGTAATAGGAGCATCCCATACTACGTCTATCACATGTGTCAATCTGGGTCCTAAGTTATTGAAACTGATTAGTTGGAGATATTGTCCATGCTTTAGGTGGGTCCCGTACATACCCGGACCACGGCCTCAGTTTCCTGGCGTTGAATCAGGCTGTACTGCTAGGTACTCAGTAACAGTAATCTTACTGTGAAAACAGTGGAACAATAACAGTACAGATGGGATGTCAGTCATCCCCCAGGAACCTTGCAGTGGAGCGCTCAGTCAGCTGCTCAACCTATATCCTAGGTCTACCCAAAATATAGACGTTGTCTCCTCCATCAATTTTCCCAATCCCAGTGTAAGTTGTCTATTTACATTATTATTTAATTCATTAAATAGTCAATATCCGTGTTAATAGAATACTGAGATGATGCGGTGACAGTAACAATAATCGTATACACGGTGAACAGTAATAAGAACAGTGAATAATAACAGTAATCGTGTATATGATGAATAGAGTTGTACCGAGTGCTACGCTCTAACGATACTTTCCCAATAACTTTCAGTAACCAGAATAATACTAGTAACATGCCTAAATACTGATTTCTTACAATATAGTCACATCTAGAATCAATCAAAATCACATCCACCGATATTATATCTGTAACTGATCCATCAAGTCATAATCTCAATAATAATTACAGTGAACATCAAACACCAATCTATGTCAAGGTAATCCGATATAGTAACTTACAAGTCCAATAAACAATCAATCAGTTCTCTCATCTATCAATCTACTATAATCCTCTAGGTCTCCAATAACGGAGATCAACAATAACTGCTATCAACTCTGAAGTAAAAGATCACTGATACCAACGAAATCAATCTCACAATAATTCTCTCTATAACTGAATAAATTAAGAACCAATTCTGAGAAGTAGTGTACTACTTATCCTTGAGATCAACTTAAATCAACAGATACCGAATTATAAATAAGGAGTAGAACACCCTCGTATAACATGTGATCTAAAGTAGTTTACATCTGATATTCAGCACCAAAAGATCATCGATATAGTATAATCAAGGGTAAAGTCAGGAATACTCACAACTATAATTCCAAATAAATCAATCTCATCAGAATATTGATTAAGATCCAATAAAAGAGTGTAAATCCCAACTCAACTCCAAGTCGGAATAAGTTCATGTAAAAATTCATACACCAAGAAAACCTGTCTCTTAAATAAGTAACATCACATACAATCCACTCTTAAAACATAAAATGAATCCATATCTTATTTATTTCAAATACAGGTATGATAAATTACTCACATAAGGTACACACCCAATCCAAGCCACTCATACTCAAGATTAACTGAAAGTCATACTAATATTCATCACGACTAAATATGAAGTAATAGATCTCTAATGTCTCAGTATAAAAATACGAAGCCCACATATATATTAACATCAAGATTACCTTTAACCAATTGTCTATGATACATCTAAACTCTAATGAGGTATAAAAATCCATATCTTATAGTCCAACATAAAAATAAATCAATATGCTATTTGACCTCAAACATGAGCTAGTCTAGTAAATCAATAGATTAAATTGAGCAATAATTTAGGATAAATCATAATTAGTTCTGAACCCGTAGAGACAACCAATCATCACATAAAATGACACCAATAAGTGTTCATATCAACTAGATACATAAGGTGTACAATCACTGATGTCATATGAATTGGTACGAATAGATACATGAACACTACTGGCAACAGTAAATAAGGAAAAAAATAAGATAACAAATACTCACATGAAATGACACGATTTGGGATCTGAATCGTTGTCGGGTCTTCACTGCACGAACCGGTACGAATTTTTGGATCATCCCATGGACCGATCTTCGAATCGCCAGTGTATCGGGTTCATAATAAGTACAAATCCAAATCGGGTCTGGGTCTCTTGTTACCGGTTTGGATCGCATGGATGAGTATGTGTCGCTGTAACATACAACCAAACACATACGTAGACATAAACACACGTTTACAAACGTACGTATAGACACATATGTGCGCACAAATACACGTACACTCATATACAGATCCTTGCACTCTTGTGCTCTTATGACGCCATCACTATCCTTAGAAGATATTTGTAGAGCAGGTGGCGTAAATGAAGAGGTCAAAGAAGCATGTAAGGAGAGTATGACACAAGGGGTATAGGTTTCAGAAAAAGAAGGAACATAAATCGCCCTAGTTTCAAGATGATACAAGATTCAAGAAAGTTTTGAGAAGGATAATAATGAAGGAAATGCAATGTGATCCACATAGATAGGAAGCTTAATAAGGGTGTATTGCAGTTTACCTTATGTGGAAGATGAGGGAGCCCACTTCTTTTTAGATGTTTATTAACCGAACAACATGAAATAACACCACAGCATCCTACACTTTGTTTTATGCATCCCTAAATTTTTTTGCATGAACAAGTTTCCAATTTACTGGATCACGCTTCACAAGTTTTCCATGTCATATGTGTTATCATCTGTGATACAAATGCCACTAACAGCAATGGACAACACCCAAGCCTTTAGGTTCCCATTGTAACTTATAACTCAAGATGAAAATGGCTGAGCATAAGACTACACCTCTAACTAGCGACAACATTCACATCTTTTGCAGCAATGTGAACAACAGTCTCTACTCTAGCCATACGTCAATAATAAACCCGTCTTAACTCCAATGTTATATCGAATTCAACTACATACACACAATATAAATTCTCATGCACTAAGGATATTAATAGAGAGAAATGGAGGGAGAAGGAACTCACGGTGGCGGCGATCGGCGGAGACGGAGGCCGCGGAGAGGATCGAGGGCGCCAGAGGTGATGTCGTGTGCTCCAGGGAGGCTCCAAGTTACTCGTGCTTGTTGGAAAGAGAAAGTATTGCTGAGGAAGTTGACAAGGATCGTCGAGGGTCGTCGAGTGATCGCCAAGGAAGTCAACGACAAAAGGACGAAGGAAGCAGCAGCAGTAGGAAACAGAAGTTCCGGTCGACCAGTCCGGTCGACCGCCCGCAGTATCAGTAGTTCGGTCGACTGGCCCGGTCGACCAACATGCACAACGTGCACAAGGATGGAGCTCGGTCGACCGACTGAAGTGACCCAACTCTCGGTTGGGAACGGTCGACCGGTGGATGGGGTCGGTTGACCGCCCAGTCGACCGACAAGCGGGTGCAGGCTGCGATTCTGATTTAGAAATCTTTTTGTATAAATACGGGATTTTCAGGTTTTTGTTAAAGGCTGAAAAATTCTGGAGCTCTCTTAAGAACAGAGAAGCTGCTAGCATTGTAATCTTCTTCCAAAGTAATAAACATCTCTTTTGATTGCCCCGGGGACGTAGGCATTGAGGCCGAACCTCGTCAGATTGTTGTTTGCGCGTGTTCTTTCTCTGGAGTTTTGATTTTGTGCTCTTTTGGGATTGTTCTTCTTACTTGGGAGATTCAGGAATTCCTCATCAGGTTGTTGTCGTAGTCGCAACAAGTGGTATCAGAGCTTCCCAGGTTTCGCTTGAAATTTGTCTGGAGATTCGGAGGGCTCGGGATCTGATTCGGTGGAGATCGTGTCGATCTCAAATCAGGGGTATTCGTGTTCGTGGGATCGTGTGTAGATCTCAGGAGGACGCAATGAGGGCTCGTGGAATCTGTGGTGGAGTAGATCCGGTGAGAAACTCAATCTAGGGTTTCAGGGAAAAGGTAAAAATTCAATTTTTATCGAAGTAATGATCTATTTTCAGTTGATTGATTTTCTGCATAGATAGAGGATCAAGTAATCTAGATGGCAGAAGAAATTACTTCGGTTAAGACCATGAATCCTCATCCGAGGATTGATGTAGTCAAGTTCAATGGCACAAATAATTTCGGAATGTGGAGATGTGAGGTTATGGATGCCCTGAATGCATCGAACCTTGAGGATACTCTCCTACTGGAGAAGAAGAGGAGCACGACCACTGATGAAGAGTGGGCAAAGATGAACAGGTCGGCGTGTGGGTTGATTCGTTCATGTTTAACGCAAGACATAAAATATCTTGCGCAACATGAGACGTCGGCGAAGATCTGTGGGAAACCCTTGAGAAGAAATACCTGACGAAGAGTGTTAAGTCAATGTTGCAGCTTAAGAGTAAGCTGTACAGATTTCAGATGAAGAAGGGGAGCACAGTGAATGAGCACATCAACCGATACACGAAGCTTCTTACAGACTTGGTGAACGTGGATGTCATTGTAGAAGAGGAGGACAAGGCGATCATCTTCCTGAACTCACTCCTAGAGGAGGAGTATGAGACATTCACACTGACCTTTATCAATGGTAGGCAGACGTTGGACTACCATGAGGTGTCGTCTACACTGAGAAGTTATGAGACGGAAGAAAGGAGAGACATCCTTCTCAGTCAAGCTCATCAGCGGAGGCACTGGAAGTAAGAGGCAGGGGTTCATCAAGGAAGGGCGAGGAGGTTAGAGGAAGATCAAAGTTCAGGCCAGGGTTTAGGGATCTCAAAAGGAATCAGTGTGCCTTCTGCAGAGAGATAGGGCACTGGAAGGTGGACTGTCCAAAGTTCAAGGAAAGAAGAAAGAATCAAAGTCTGAGGCAAATCTCGCAAAGGTGGTTAACACTCCTAGCAGTAAATCAAAGGCAGATGGATCAGACTCAGATTCGTCGGTGTTCTCTTTTTCAGTTACAACTCCCATCATAGGCTACTCAGGTGAAAACGAGTGGATCTTGGATACAGGTGCAACATACCATGTATGCCCTAATCGGGACTGGTTTACCAGTTTTGAGAAGCTGGAGGGGTGTTTGGTCATCATGGGCGATGATCATCCGTGCATCATGGAGGGTGTTAGTACTATTCCAATCAGAATGTTTGATGGGATGGTGAGGGAGCTGAAAGAAGTGAGGTACGTACCTCAATTGAAGAGGAACCTGATTTCCGTAGGAGCTTTGGAGTCATTGGGCCTTGGGGTGTCTATTAAGGAAGGAGTCCTTAGAATGACAAAAGGTTCGATGGTGGTGTTGAAGGTCGATCGTCGGAACAACCTATACTACTTGAAAGGTAGTACGGTGACAGGGCAAGTGGCGGCTTCTACCAGTCCAAAGGAAGATTCAACCCGGCTGTGGCACATGAGGCTGAGACATGCAGGAGAGAAGTCAATGCAAGCTCTTGCGAGCCAAGGGTTGCTGAAGGGTGCCGAAACCTGCAAGATGGATTTCTGTGAGCATTGTATCATCGGCAAGAAGACCAGGGTGAAGTTCGGTACAGATCACACTGCACCGAGGGTATTCTTGACTATGTTCACACGGATGTCTGGGGACCTACCAAGACTGCATCGATTGGAGGTAACCATTATTTTGTGTCATTTATGACGATTTTTCTAGGCGCTGTTGGGTGTACACCATGCGACACAAAGGAGAAGTCCTAGAACTGTTCGTGAAGTGGAAGGCGAATCTAGAGAGAAGCACGGGAAGGAAGATCAAGGTCCTCCGTTCTGACAATGGAGAAGAGTACAAATCGGATCCTTTCCTACAACTATGCCTTGATGAGGGCATAGAGAGACACTTCACGGTACGAGAGACTCCGCAACAGAATGGGGTGGCTGAGAGGATGAACTGGACTTTACTAGAGAAGGTCCGGTGTATGTTATCCAATGCAGGACTGTCAAAGAAGTTTTGGGCTGAAGCTTTGGCGTATGCATGCTACCTCGTGAATAGGTTGTCGTCGTCTGCGATAGGGGGAAGACTCCTCTTAAAGCTTGGTCAGGAAAAACTGCTGGTGACTATGATTTTCTACGGGTCTTCGGATGTCCAGCCTACTACCATGTCAGAGATGGGCAAAGAAAGGTGTGTTCGTTGGTTTCAAGCGAGGAACCAAGGGGTTCAAGATTTGGGATCCAACAGACAACAAGTTCATACTTAGCAGGGATGTCACCTTCGATGAGGCTTCTTTGATGAAGCCTACGGTCTCTCAGCAGGTGGAGACTGGCAAGACCAAGGAGCTATCGCAGCAGGTGGAGATTGATGCAGATCCACCATCTCTAGAGGAATCAGCATCGCTTCGGATCATTCCTGAGGTGACATAGGGCAGTGATCAGGCAGTTGAAGGAGGTGCTGAAGATGTGGAACAGGGTCAAGAACATGTCATGGGTACTGTTCCGGACCCTACTGCAGTTGAAAGACCAAGGAGGAACACTAGGAGACCAGGTTGGCTCACCACTGATATGGTTATAGTGTATGCACTTCCAGTCGTTGAGGATGCTATTCTATCTACCTTCAGAGAAGCTGAGATCAGTTCGGAAGTGAGGATGTGGAAAGAGGCCATGAATGAAGAGATGCAATCTCTCTACAAGAACGGCACATGGGAACTCTCCAAGTTGCCCAAAGAGAAGAAGGCCATAGGCTGCAAGTGGGTGTATGCTAAGAAGTTAGGATCTCTCCAAGAAGATGCGGTGCGCTACAAGGCTCGGTTGGTGGCTAAAGGCTATCTCAGAGAGAAGGAATTGACTACAATGAGGTATTCTCTCCTGTGGTTAAACATTCGTCAATTCGTATTCTTTTGGCCTTGGTTGCGCAGAATAAGTTGGACCTTGACCAACTCGATGTGAAGACCGCCTTTCTCCACGGCTATCTAGAGGAGGAGATCTACATGACTCAGCCTACAGGTTTCAAGACTGCAGGGAAGGAAGAATTAGTATGCAAGCTGAAGAAGTCGCTGTACGGATTGAAGCAGTCTCCTAGACAGTGGTACAAGCGATTTGATAGCTTCATCAGAAAGAAGAAGTACACACGTAGCCACTATGACCCATGTGTGTACTACAACAAGCTACCATCAGGTGATTATATCTATCTACTTCTTTATGTAGATGATATGTTGATTGCTTCGAGGTCGAGTCTGCTATTGATGCTCTGAAGAGGAATCTATCGTCAGAATTTGAGATGAAGGACCTTGACAAAGTAAGGAAGGTGTTGGGCATGGAGATCACTAGAGACCGGAGAGTTGGCAGGGTGAGTTTGACTCAGAAGGGCTATTTAGAGAAGGTACTACAGAGGTTCAATATCAGTAAGGATACAAAGTCTGTAAGTACATCTATGGCTCCTCATTTCAAATTGTCTGCAAAGATGTCTCCGAAGAGTGTTCAAGAGCGTGAGTATATGTCCCACGTTCCATATGCCAGTGCAGTGGGTAGCTTGATGTACGCTATGGTGTGTACGAGACCAGATCTATCACAGGCCGTCTCCATGGTAAGCAGATATATGCATGATCCGGGAAAGGGTCATTGGGAAGCTGTAAAGTGGATCTTGAGGTACATCAAAGGAACAATTGATGTAGGTTTAGTGTTTGAGAAGGACTCCACGGGAAAGAAAGAGTGCATAGGGTATGTTGATTCAGACTATGCAGGTGACCTTGACAAGTGCCGGTCGACAACGGGATATGTCTTCACATTCTCTCAGGCACCGGTGAGTTGGCGCTCCACACTGCAGTCTACCATCGCTTTGTCGACCACAGAGGCGAGTATATGGCTATGACAGAGGCCATGAAGGAGGCAATCTGGCTCAAGGGTTGCTTGATGACTTGAGCGTGGAACAGGATCTGCTGAAGATTAACTGTGACAGTATGAGCACCATCTATTTGACCAGGAACCAGGTCTATCATGCACGGACGAAGCATATTGACGTCAGGTACCATTTCGTTCGGGAGATTCTGGAAGAGGGTGACATCAAACTGTTGAAGATTCACACTTCGGAGAATCCCGCCGACATGCTTACTAAGGTGGTGTCGGGAATCAAGTTTGTACATTGCAAAGCTTTGCTCTATGTCCTTCAGGTAGCTTGAGCTTGATGAAGCTCATTTGGATGAACTACGGATGGCTTGATCCCTTGGGCAGGGTACGTAGGCAACCACATTGGTGCAGCCGCTCTCGAGTAGATGGACAGTTCGGATCAGATTTGGAGAATCTTCACCGAGGTGGAGAATTGTTGGAAAGAGAGAAGTATTGCTGAGGAAGTTGACAAGGATCGTCGAGGGGTCGTCGAGTGATCGCCAAGGAAGTCGACGACAAAAGGACGAAGGAAGCAGCAGCAGGAAACAGAAGTTCAACTCTCGGTTGGGAACAGTCGACGGTCCGGTCGACCGGTGGATGAGGTCGGTCGACCGCCCGGTCGACCGACAAGCGAGTGCAGACTGCGATTCTGATTTAGAAATCTGTTTGTATAAATACGGGATTTCTAGGTTTTTGTTAAAGGCTGGAAAATTCTGGAGCTCTCTTGAGAACAGAGAAACTACTAGCATTGTAATCTTCTTCCAAAGTAATAAACCTCTCTTTTGATTGCCCCGGGGACGTAGGCATTAAGGCCGAACCTCGTCAGATTGTTGTTTGCGCGTGTTCTTTTCTCTGGTGTTTTGATTTTGTGCTCTTTTGGGATTGTTCTTCTTGCTTGGGAGATTCAGGGATTCCTCATCAGGTTGTTGTCGTAGTTGCAACAGTGCTCACTGGCGGAGGGGAGCGAGCTGCTGCCGTGGGAGAGCAAGGGTTTGATTGCACGGCAAGGGAAGAAGGAGAAGACCATGGACGAAGCTTCGACGGCCTGGATTGCATGGGGGAAGTTTGGCTATGGGGCTGTGGTTAAAAGCAGCAGGCCATGGTGTTGGTAGCAGGCAATGTGGAAGGTGCTAGTTGCATGGCCAAGCCGGGTGGTGCGGTTGTGGTGGTGCAAGGTGGAGACCATGAGAGGTTCACGGCTCCGACGGAGAAGATGAGGATGGCCCAAGATTTGCGCTCGCGAAGGAGACGGCACGATGGAGGGCATGCGGCTTGGGTTGAGGGCGTCTGTGCAGGGGTGGGGAGGGAGATAATTGGTTGGAGTTAGAATTAGATAAGAATTTAATTGGTTAAGATTAAGATTTGGATTAGTTATGGTATGGGTTTGATTTAGTTTGTTAGGATTAGATATAATGGGTTAATGGTTGGCTAAAGCATTGGATATTGGGTATGGGTAAACGGGTTGATAAAAGGTTAATGGGAAAAGGAAAAGAATCAAGGAAAAAGAAAATACTACTACTATTAACATAATTACAATAATAATTACAGTTAAACATTAACAACAATAACAATAATGCTAATAATAACAATAACAATAATAATATTAATAATAAGAATATAATATAATAAATTTAGTAACAATATTACTTGTAATAATAATAGACAATAATAATTCTAATACTAAAACATAATAATAACAATAATAATAACAACAACAACAATAATAATGATAATAATTAATAATAATAGTAATAGAAAATACTAGTTAGTAATTAAAATGCTAATAATATTAAAAATAAATGATAATCATAATGAAGTAATAGCAGAAATAATAATAATAGAAATGTAATAAGTGACTAAAAATATTGACAAGAAATATTGATGATAATATATATAAAGCCAAAATACCATTTACTATCTTAAAATAATTTGTATATTTAATAATAATAACAACTATAAATCAAGTTAACAAATAATAATAAAATAACTAGTATAAAAAATAAATACTTAGAAAAATAAAAATACAATACTTTAAACTAGGAATATTACAAGCAAGACCAGTCACCACTCTTTTCGCAGGTCACTTCAAATTATTCTCTAAGTAGTGTTTACAATCACCAGAAGAGGAGGAAGAAATATCTCGAGTACCATATGCTAATGCAGTGGGATCACTCATTTATGCTATGATCTACACTAGGTCTCACTTAGTCTATGCGGTTAGTACAGTAAGTCAGTTCATGTCAAATTCAGGAAAGCAACATTGGGAAGCAGTGAAGTGGGTGCTATGATATCTGTGAGGGACTGCGAGACTAGGTTTAGTATTTCGGAGATTAAAAATAGGGAATTCTATGTAACTACGAGGCTATGTTAATGCAGAATATGCAGGAGATCTTGATCAGTGAAGATCTACGACGGGTTATGTGTTCACAATAACTGAGTGCGTCATTAGTTGGAAGGCAAAGTTACAAGATACAGTTGCTCTTTAACGACAGAGGCGGAATACATGGCTGCAGTTGAGGCATTAAAAGAAGCTTTGTGGTTGAGAGGATTAGTTGAGACGTTTAGTATCATACAGGATTCAGTTCGGGTTCATTGCGACAGTCAGAGTGCGATTCATCTCGCTAAGGATCATAGGTATCACAAGCGAAGAAACACATTGATGTGAGGTATCACAAGACACGTCAGTGGGTCGTGGATGATAAGGTGATCGATTTGGTTAAGATCAACACGAAAAAGAATCTATCAGATATGATGACGAAGAGCATCCCGGTGGAGAAGTTCAAAGCATCTTTGAACATCATCAAGATTCTCTAAAGGTAAAGTGGCGAACGGGCTCTTGGGAGTCATGTGAAGTTACAAAAGGGGGGAAAAAGGAAGGCGAATGAAGCAGATACCAATTTCTACGAAGGGACTCAATGAACATGAGTCAAGGTGGAGATTGTCAGTATTTAGAGTGTCTCATATTCATTGGAGAAGAATTCAGGTTCTGACAGTTTCTTAATATGAATCTCTTTCCTATTTTAATTTGGATATAGATTTTCTATTCCTCTGAGGCGCTGCTGATTTGGTTATTGGAGTTTGTGTTGGATTAAAATCATCCTAAGTGCTTATATAAACCCCTTAGGGGTGGCCTTTTGAAGGTGTGTCAAGAATTCAAGAGAATTTCAGATCTCTACCATTGAGAGTTGTGAGAGAGAGAGAGATCTTCATATAACTCTTGTATTTTCTTCTCTATTTTCAATAAAATTTATCCCCTCCTCCCCTTGGACGTAGACACATTACCGAACCACGTTAAATCCGGTATTCTTTAGTTGCGTGATGATTATAGTTTCAATTGCTTGTTAGTGATAGTCTTCTACGTTTTCGCTTCCGCTGTCGAGTCTTCAACTCAGTGTTTTCCTGTTATTTGATCGGTAATAGATCATCAACAAGTTGAAGTTTAAAGAAATGGGTTGACAAGAGTTTGATGCTACATCGATAGGCATCATTTTTAACAATTGGAAAGATCATGGAAAGTTCCGGAAAATAAAGTACAAAGCCATCCAGAAGACTTAACACAAACTATCTAGCGCGTGCATACTTGTGTGAGTGTGTGGGTGCGTGTGCATGTATACATATATTTCAATCTCTGAAAGAAAGAATAGGGTGGATAGCTCTCGTTCTCCTTAATACAGGAAAAACATTCAACATGTCAATATCCTATAACTAGGTATTGAAGCTCTTCATAAGCTAATCTCATCCGATGAAAATTGTGATGGTAATGGCAGATAACAGAGAGACAGTGCAATTGTACTCCCATGAAACATGAGGAACAAAAAATTTTAGAAGCATACCTGACTAACAAGTGAGAAATTATTTCAGGGAGTTCTTAAGAAACTGATATTTTGGGAAAAACAACCAAATTTATTTCAGATTGATGAAAAATCGTATGCTTTGGAAAGATAAGATGCCTATGTACAAATATGAGGCTAATTACAAACCAATCAGTAAAAATATCTACTTACTCAACTAGAGCTCCTAGACTATGAAGTCAGATTAAAATCTTTTCAGCCTCATACTCTCTAATCCCTGACTCAACTCCCGTACTCCCTTCTTCAACAGTCCTTGAAGAGCTGAACCCCTTTTCCGAGTTCTCAACCTCTCCTCTACATCATTTTCCTCCTCTATTTCCATAGATTTTGGAGTGATGGTTCCAGTTCCGTTCAGCCTACATCTCATAACATCTTCTGATGGCCTATAAAACTGTGGTGTGCTTGGTTCTGTGCTTTGATAGCCTTCATCGACACCTGGGGGTCGAAACAACAACTCACTAGCCGAAGAATATCCCATGAGACGGTGGAGCCTTGAACCTGTCACCTGCTGACTGTCTCTCCCATCAATTGAGTAAGAAGAATTTCTGGATACATGTAACACCGCTTCAGCCTCACAAGAGTAGCTCCGGACAAATGAGACACCATAATCATCAGAAAACGACATTGGATCCCATCTAGCTCGATCATTGTTATTATCAACCTCGCTGGGTGGGTGTCGTACTTCGACTGGAGTCATAGGAGCTGTACGAGCCCTAGGCCTAAACGAGAACACAATAACTTCTGAACAAGCACCACACTTGAGTTTGTGCAATCTCTTTCGGGTCACTAGAAAATCAGCTGGAAGTTGAAGTAACTTCCAGCATTTATAGCAGATAACGAAGGGTGCACCACCAGATACCGGCCTGCAGTAGCTCTTGACTGCTAGCTTTTTCTCTTTGCATTGGAACTTCTCAACCCAATTCTCTTCTGTCTGAGCCTTGTGGAGGTACGAAGGGAGGTTGGCCTGGCCATACATATAGTGAGGAAGAGGCAAATAGGAGGAACATGGGGGCCGGCCGGAGAAAGGAATGTGAGGGACTTGGTGCCTGAATCTAGATGCCCTCTTTCCGTCCACTCTTCTAGTAAGGAATCCAGTGAGTTCGTCTCTCAGTTCATCCACCTTCCTCAATATCTTCATGTGATCGGGTTCCAGGCCGTCAAGCTTGGTCGAAGGCTTGTCATTTTGTGTATGGAAGAGAAGATCATCGGATAGAGATTTCAAAGCCCCCTCATCAGATTCCGAACCAATCCAATTCTGTATAGAATGAAAATCTTCAGAACCAAATGTGGTGTCTCGCTCCATCTGAGGTCTAGGAGGCAATTCATCTCTATTTGAATGAAAATTGCCCCAAATTGCTGAAGCATCCCTCTCATCTAATGATTTTCCCCGAAGCTGTACGCTATCAACTGAGTCCAAAACCTTCTTGCGCCTAAAAGTTCTCTTAGATAAGTGCAAATACTTATGTGGAGGCCGATTTTCTCCACTTCTATCAGAGAAGAGACGCTACCATCATAAGAGTGAGAGCTTCTGGCTGTCAACTTTATATCATCCTCTGATAAAGCCGCATCGATGCCAACAGATTCCGAAGATTGTTTTACTTTACCGCTTGACCTTGAGCTATCACAATCTTGCGGGCTTTGGGTCATAGATTTCTCTGTTTGTTCATCCAGAGAATGCCCTTGCTGAACTTGAACTCTTTCTTCAGCTTCACACTCTGCATCAACATTCATCTCACTTTTAGCAGCAGCCAACTGATCTGCAGGTGGTCCTACATTTCCCTTCTCTGCATGATTCAAACACTCTTCCATCCGATCAGGATTATTTGCAGTGCTTGAGTTAGAGCGAGTGAGATCTGAACTTGCTACTCCCTCTACCCCTCCATCAACCTCTGAAGAGCAAGGGATTGGTTGTTCTCTATTCATGGAACTGCTGACTAATAGATTCTGCAAATTGCTCCCAAGTGATGCTGGACTCGTTCCTCCTTCTATAGTAGGAGCATGATTTTTTGCTGCACTAGCGCAAAGAAATTCATTAGAACTGATTTTTGAACAAACAAACAATCCAATATAGCCTAGATTGATCAAACAAGATGATGAAGTTACCTCTAAGGACTGTGCCACATCCACCACATTTGTAAACAGGAACCTCGGCGAATTCAGTGAGAAGCTTACGACAATTGGGACACCTCACTAAACGAATTCCAGGGATAGTGCTAGCCATGGTTTTCTCTCAAAGAAGAGCACAGAGCCCACAGAGATTGAGATTGAGGGCTCAAAGAATTCTAATGTTTGTCACAGTATGCTAATGAGAATACGAACACCTCCATTAAAAAAAAAACGCAAGAGTTTTGCACTGCACCAACGAAAATATCCAATAGAAATTAACACATAACTATACAAAAGCCAAGTCTGTGCACTTTATCAAACAAGAGCAGAATTTATGGTCCTGTATGCAGGATTTAGGCCTAAATTTTGCAGGTGAAAATTACATGATGCAACATTCAAATTGAAAATCAACATCATGAGTTTCAATGACAAACAACTACAGATCAGAATTTCTGTATTAATTATGCACATAAGGAATATCACACTATTGATCAAATCCAGAAGGTCCAGAGGTTCATAAAGCTTGATGGTAACCACCCATCCCATTCAATCTTTGTAACCATCAAACAAATTGGTAACAATTACAAAGACAATTAACTTAGGTGTGTATACTATTTGTACCCATTTTATCAGTTGGCATAGATCATTTATTGGTATAGAATTGTAGGATGTAAACCCAAAAAATGCAACTTATTAAAGCCCAAAAATAGCAAAGTAATACAACAAACAGGTGGGCATTTAACATTTATTTCAACAAGAAGAAACCAAATTACAGATGAGTTAGTTCGATGGGAGCAGTGAACGCCAAAGTATTGTGAATTGTGATGAAATCAATGCAAATGGCCTAAAAACTAACGGCCCAAATCACTCATGCATTTATTGCTTCTTCAGGCATGTCCAATTGCATCAACTTAATTAATGTTCAACATAACAGAATATTTATAATACAGAACGAAAAGGATCGAAACAAGAATGAACAAATCTAGTACCAAAATTATTAGAAAATTAAACAATTTCAGGAGAATTGGATTGGTGGGAAAGGAACGAAAAGGGAGTACTAAGAGTCGTAAACTAAATTAGATGAAAAACCCTAATCGGCGACAGAGAGGAAAAAGTTGCAAATTCCTTCTAAAGTTTCCGAGGAAACCAAAAAAGGAAACTTCTCTCAAAAAACAAACTACTTGTATCAAAAACAATAAAAACCTGAAACCAAATAGGAATTTTTTTTAAAACAAAGGATTGAGATAGAGAGAGGGGGCTAAAAAACCTGATTCAAAGAGGGGGATTAGTGAGAGAAGAGCCTTCGGGAGACGCAGTTTTAGTGTCTTGTGGTGGTTCTTGCTTCTTTCTTCTAAATTTCTAAATTAGAAAGAGACGAAAGAGATAAAAAGAAGAGGAGACTTGTTCTTGTTGTTGAGTTGAAGATGAAGAAGAAGATGATACCTGAATGAAATTTGAAGTTTGAAGAAGAAGAACAAGGCGTCTGCGTCTCGACGTGACGTCACACTGATCGAGGGAACAGCGAGAACAAATCCAACCCTGGGTCCTCGTTACATTTGAGTACCCCTCTCTCTCTCTCTCTCGCTTCTCTGTGTTCTCTCCTGAACGAAAAGACGAAGGAATAAAGAGAGAGAAAGAGAGGGCGCGTTGAAGTCAACACGGCGCCTAGAATAACAGCACCGCCCTCACTCCGGCTCCTCGCAGACCACACCAGTCGTCGATTACAAACGTGATATGACCACGTGTGTGATTCTTGGCACGTGCTGAGGGGGAGACTCGCACGTGAAGGGACATGGCGCTTTGGGACTAACACGGGACGCTCCGGCAAACAAAACACGCGTGCACACGGATTCCATCGGTTACACACAGAGGCCGACGCTGTTGTTGTTGTGGTGGTGGTTGCAGGGCCGCCGCCCATTGGGCTGGTGGGGCCCAGAGAGCGGCACATATCTGAGATTTTGTTCATGTGTGAGTCACACACACATATTAAGAGGATAAATCTAGTGTTTACACAAGGGTCTGTTTGGATTTAAGGAATTGGTGTGAAGTGAGGAAGTAGGAAGTAAGATTTATTTCCTTTAGGAAAAAGGGAAATGAGTAGTAAGTTTTCTGGTGTTTGGATGATTGTTGGGAAGTGTGGTTTGGAAAATGTTTTGTCGTTTCCGGTGTTTGGATGGTAATGAAAAGTGGAAGTGGAAAAGTTGACCACAAAGTTGACCGCAAAATAATATTAAAATAAAAATTAATTAAGAAAAATAAAAAATAGATTGTAATTAGAATGCAAGTGAGATTTACATGACCAAAAAATTAACTGTTTTATGCTATAACTTATTATAAATGAGATTTACATGACCACAAAATTAACTGTAGCACTCTGGAAGTGAGAAAATGGTTGTGTAAAAGAGAGATGAAAAAGGGAAATGGGAGTTTTCTTATTTTCCTTTTCCGGTGTTTGGATAGATAGGGAAATGAGCAATTATACTTCCCCACTTCTTCACTTCACACCAATTCCTTACATCCAAACACGCCTAGAAAAAAAATGTCGGGTTTTAAAGAGACAAAATTTTAAATTCTTTGAACCTCTTATAATATTATAAGAAGATCAATCTCACGTGTCAACGCGGAATTAGTCATCTTATAACATGTGTGTGGTTGAACTGAACCCCACATATCTGCAAAAATGCTATTTGGCTTCCTTTTTTGGCTCCCGCATAGGCTCCCAACCTGACGTGGCTGCCACGTCAGGCCTCAAGACAAGCCAAATAAAGTGGCTCAGATCAGTCAGTTGGAAGGGTGAGACTCGAGATTACCCTTATTTTGGGCTCAAATCGAAAATCCCATCATTCTCTCTCTCGCATGTGCCCTAGCTCTCTCCCCCCAAATTCGCCCCATCTCATGCCCTCGTCGGCGACCGACTCTCAACCTCCCTAATCTAAACCCCCCCCCCAATCTCAGCCTCTCACCCGCAGTTGATGTCGTTGACCCTCTACAGGTAACCGCGTCACTTGATCCTTTGTCGATCTCGATATAGGTGTTGTTGCGCCACCCGATCTCTCTAAGCCTCTCTCCCTAACATCTCTTCATTGTCCTAAAAGATCGGAGCGCCACCACAAACTCCATCGCCATCCTTTACCATCAACAATCATTCTCCTCTCCACTGGATCTCGATCAAGTCATACCTTAAAGCTCATCATCGCAACCACAAATACTGAGGTGTATCCTTGCCTTTAGCGAGGTTGCAGATTTGCCGGCCCCAGTCAATCATGAATATGATGAGGTTAAAAATTGGATAGACAACAAGCTCAAAAAATTACAAATAAGTGAAACATGTCGGAAGCAAAAAGATATTCCAATGACTCATGAGATTGTGGAAAAGAAAGGAAAGATGAAGAGGATGGCTTGGAAAACATATTGGATCCACTATCTAAGAGTCGTAAAGGGCGGCCTAGGAAAAACAGAATTAAACCTGCAAGTAGGCAGAGTAAAAATAAATCTGATCATGATAGCAATATCTCAAATCCTTACATGCTACAATCATGGGAGTGTATCCGTCGACACAACAATTAACACAGTCTCAAGTGGGTGTTGGAACTTCCCCACAAGAAAGCATGATTTCAAATCCTTATATACTACAGCCAAATATGGTACAACCATGGAGAGTGTATCGACCATTTTGATGTGTAATCAAATGGCTGAGAACTGGGAGTTTGTAATTTCTGGAAGTATGTTGAATACTTAGAGGACTATTTTGATGTGTAATCAAATGGCTGGGAACTGGGAGTTTGTAATTCCTGAAAGTTTGTTGAATATTTAAAGTACTATTTTGATGTGTAATCAAATGGCTGGGAACTGAGAGTTTGTAATTCCTGAAAGTATGCTGAATACTTTGAGTACTATTTTGATTTTGGGTGGTGGTACCATGATCGCAGTTTTTTATGAGGAATGTGATTAAGTCGCAGTGTTTTTATGAGAACTGCTGTCATGGTCGCAGTCTTTTCTAAAGATTGCGACCAAGGTCGAAGTTTTTTTTGAGGACTGCGACCAAGGTCGCAGTCTTTTTTAAACTGAAAATATATGATTTTAGCATCTCACATGCATAGTTTAATGATTATTTTCTTATGTTTCAATATTATAGAACTTTGATTCATTTTTTAGTCAAGAATTTGTTACCTCTCAAAAATCCCAAATGGAGCAATTCGGAGACTCAGTCTCCAGCTGAGAGAGACTCTATCAGCTGGCGCAACGTGGCTGAATTTTAATCATAGTTTTGGGTGTTGGTACCATGATCGCAATTTTTTATGAGGACTGTGATTAAGTCACAGTGTTTTTATGAGAACTGCTGTCATGGTCGCAGTCTTTTCTTCTAAGGACTGCGACCAAAGTCGCAATCTTTTTCTGAAGACTGCGGCCAAGGTCGCAGTCTTTTT
Source organism: Agave tequilana (assembly GCA_038442645.1). Classification (NCBI taxonomy): domain Eukaryota; kingdom Viridiplantae; phylum Streptophyta; class Magnoliopsida; order Asparagales; family Asparagaceae; genus Agave; species Agave tequilana. Next base: position 54,279 of record JAVJIF010013601.1, on the reverse strand, counting down.
CTGAGGATTGCTACCATGGTCGCAGTCTTTTTCTAAAGACTGATACCATGATTGCAGTCTTTTTTATACTGAAAATATATGATTTTAGCATCTCACATGCATAGTTTAATGATTATTTTCTTATGTTTCAATATTATAGAACTTCGATTCATTTGAGAGTCAAGAATTTGTTACCTTTTGAAAATCTTAATTGGAACAATTCGGAGACTCAGCCGCCAGCTGAAAGAGACTCTCTCAGCTGGCGCAACGTAGCTGAATTTTAACCACAATTTTTAGAGCTGGTACCATGGTCGCAGTTTTTTATGAGGACTATGATTAAGTCGCAGTATTTTTATGAGAACTACTGTCATGGTCGCAGTCTTTTCTAAGGACTGCGACCAAGCAGTCTTTTTCTGAGGACTGCTACCATGGTCACAGTCTTAATTGCACTGAAAATATATGATTTTAGTATCTCACATGCATATTTTAATGATTATTTTCTTATGTTTCAATATTATAGAACTTTGACTCATTTGAGAGTCATGTATTCATATAATTATGGATGGATGCAAACAATATTTGTGATGATTCTGCTTGTATTCATATTCCATTTTTGTATTCATACTTGCAACTATTCAACTACTTGTATTCATTTTTTGTTGAAAGGTCAGCTCTATTGATTCTTGATCTATTGATGTTTGGCTGAATTCACTTTATTAGCAACTTTTTTCCCAGTTGATGAGTACTATTGCAATTTAAAGAAATGAGTTTAACTTTTGATATATGATATGTTTGGTCTTTCCCCTTATTAAAGGTCAGACAGCACACACATTTCTTTAGCAATCTTCAAAAACTCAAAACAATTAATCATGGAAGAATAATGCAAAAAAAATGTATAATTGCAAGTTTCTGATTGTAACTGAGATACATGGATACATAAGAAAATAAACAGAAATGTGTGAAAACTTTATAATCATTGATCTGAAAACTCCTGTACAGAAACAATATCTATGGTGTATAAATTAAATAATACATGATACATTAAATAATGTATAAAAATCTGTTTTGATGCGCAGCTCTCAACTTCGGAGTCTTGGAGAACTCGGCAATAGAACGAAACCAATTACAAACCTGCCACGGTCAACGGGCAGCCGAGAGACAGGCGACATTCGATGGGCGGCCAAGAGAGAGAGCGCAGGCGCATTCGACGATGGGCAACGCGTGATGGGCGGCCGATAGAGAGAGAGAGAGAGAGAGAGAGAGAGATAGAGAGAGAGAGAGAGGGAGGGGGCAGACAACGATGGAGAAAGAGAGGGGCAGATGGCGACGCGCAGCAACGAGCGGCGATGAGACGATGAACGGCGAAGGGCGGCGCTCGGATCTGCATTGAAGAGAGAGATTTAGACTGAGAGAGAGAGATGGTCTATCTTCGTTTTGTTAATTGAGGCTGGGAGGGAATTTAATTTTTTGGGCTGAGGGGGAAATTCAAATTTTGGAATGGGGGAAATTTAAATTTTTGGGTTGAGTTTAGAGCTTATGTATCATGTCATGTGGCATGACACTTCAGCGTGGGAGTCAGAGCGGGAGCTAACGAGGGAGCCAAATAGCATTTTCGACATATCTGTGAGCCCAGAGGAGTTTTTGAATTAAATAGTATTGGAGAAGAGATTTTTGAACAAAAATGTAATTCTCAATTACGTAACAGTCTCAGTTCGGGGCATAGCAAGCCCGGCCCTAGACGCAAATTTTGTCAAATTTAAAAGCTTATAATGAATCTTGGTATTTATTTTCTTTTTCGAAGGAAACATGGGGTGTGAGCCTTAATATTATTATATAACATTCTTTTAATTTAATAAATTGTTGTTCGTTAGAAAATAAAGTTTAATTTTTAGCTTACTTAGTAAGTTTTTGAATTTGGTTGTTGGATGTTACAAGTCTGAGTCTCCACAATGCTTTAATTTTTATGATTATTCTAATTTATTTGTTTTTGGCATACTAATACACTGTGAACTATTAATTACAGTTTGGCTCAGATTTTTTTAATTGATCAAGGTAATTAATATTAATAATTATATTATATTTCAAAAGTTGACTCTTATTATATATAATAAATAAGAAATTTGTTAGGGGCTAATATCTAAATTAGAAATTTGTTAGGGACACATATTCTAAAAACCCAAATAAAAATTATTATATGGATTAGACTACAAAATTTCTGTTTATTTTTGAGTCAAATTCTTAAGAGTTTGTTTTCCATGCTCCAACATTCAAATGCAAGATCCACAAGTTGATTTACATTATTTGAAGCCTCTAAAAATCAAAAATCATGTCATTTAAATACTTTTTGCTTATCCATCAAGTGGGCGGAAAACGGACGGCCGAAAGTAATAAGTTGTTTAGTTTAATGGTGTATTGTATTTGAAATCTATCAAAAATTGGTTTGTGAGGGGGTTTTTAAGTGTTTAGATTATAATGAAATGATCGGATTTAGAATTTGTATGTCTAAATATGTAAATATCAGCAAAATGCTATTTTCGACCGTCCGTTTTGCGCCCACTTAATGGATAAGCAAAATGTATTCAAATTACATGATTTTTGATTTTTAAAGACTTCAAATAATGTAGATCAACTTCAACGGAGTGGATCTTACATTTGGATGTTGCAGCATGGGATTTGAACTGTTTAGAGTTACACTCAAAAATAAACGTTTATTTTGTAGTCCAACTCTTATTATATTGATCGTTATCATGCACGTATCCTAATTAAATATGGGAAATATAATTTATGAATTTGATATGGATTTTTTTTATAATTCCAATGTTCTATTATTAGTATATGTGGTTTTTGGATTTATTTTGTATCGGAATTAAAAAATTTATGTTAATTTGGTCTTATTTTTTAATTAGAGGTCGAATGTATAGAGTTATATTTATTTATCTTCAAGAGTATTATCAACTATATGCTAATGTTTTGAATGACTTTAAATAATAACATTAATAGATGAGTCAAAATATTTTTTTACTTGAAACTTGATTATAAGCATAAAAAAGATAGAGGATTAACTTTCTCTTTTTATTGGTTTTCTTTTTCCAAAAGAATACTTGATTTATTTGAAATAATAAATTTATCTCCTCTTATTGTCTTTTATTTTGTATATAATTATTTTGAATGTTTGAGATATATCTATATATTATTAATGTTAGGATTTTATCTTGTTTTTCAAGAGGAAATGATGGTTCAAAGAAATTAAATTGAGTTGGAGAAGACGATGACTTGAAGCAAAAGAAGCGAATTAAGGTGAAGCAGTTTTCTTTTCAAGCTATTGCAGTTTCCTTTTTAGGAAGATTATGAATCTGATTCAATTACTATTTAATGAAGATTTATTTCTAAAAATTAAAGGGTCTAGAATCCTTCTAAATTAAGGAGATCAACTCCTAATAGGATTGATCAAAATTCTTCAAGCATCTAATGGTTAAGATCATCTCATAATTCAAATAGGAGTTATATTGTAAAATTCTATAACTAAAAGATTATAACTTAGGATTTATGTGGAGCAGAAGAGTAGAAGAAAGTTATCATGATGTAAGACCCTAAGAAAAATCAAGAAAGAGAGAAGTAAGGTGAAGAAGCATAAAGAGAAGGTATACTCTTGTAATATAGGCGTAGATTAAAGAGGAAGGTGAATACTCTTATGTCATCAAGAGGAAAGTTAGATCTCTTTGTATCAAGTTTATTAATAACGCTCTCTAGTTCTCTTCTCATGAACGTAAGTCAAGTTTAGGCCAAACCATGTTAAATTGTGTGTTCATCTTCTTACATCTTTTAATATTCATCTTGTGTGCTCAAGGTAATCGATCTCATAGCGTGTTTGAGATTGTCGGTGGGGATCTCCGTATCTCCTAACTATTGGTATCATAGTAAGTATGATATCCCGGGCTATGCATGCAACAATTGATATTAGAATATATCAATTCTATTACAACAAATGATATCAGAGCTGATAGTATTCATTCACGACTCGAGTGCTCTAGGTGAAGAAGAAGATGTCAAGTCATTGGAGTTCAGCGGAGGCATCAAGATGAAGAAGACAACAAGAAAGTTCAGATTTGTTCTAAAATAAAAATCAATGACTTTTGGAGTATATTGATCAAGGTAGAGTCGTCAATGCTCAATGATGCTCAGATTCGAACACGGTAGACGCAGCGGCGATGATCAGATCATCACCATTGGCGGACAGCAAGAAGAGCTCGACGAGCTTACGGAGGTATCACACAAGGCATACCATGGAGGCTTGTTGTGGTTGCAAGTCAAAGGGAAAAACCAACAAAGGGTCACGAAGACGATCAACAGACGAGACTGATCGGAAGGTAGATCGTGCAATCGTAGTCAGATTCAGACAATCAAGGTATCGAACCCTATGTTTTTCAGCATTCTGAATGCAATGGTTGGTGCAAATCGAGGAGATTCTAAGCTTCGATGCTAGTTCTGTACAGTTTGGTAAAGAAATCAACGGAGATCACGGTCAGAGCTACGAAAGACTAGTCGTGACACGATGAGATTATTACAGGCATTGGTGGATATATCAGGTTTGAAGATCATCAATAGTAGGGCAGTAGATCAGACAAAAATTAATGCAGTGGTGGATGCAGTTCTAATTGATGGAAGGAAGATCATGGCAGTGTATGGCGATAAGGCCCGATAAGACCATGGTAGTTATGTGAAGACGGTGAGTCTCAAGGTCAAAATATCGATAGAAGGTGGACCATCACCAAGTGATCGTTGGAAGACCACAGCACGACATGTCCTTAACAATATTCATGTAAAGTTGGTAAACCATGGCAGAATTAGAGGCGGATTGCCTCAAGACCGGTGGGGTGCTCCATGGCCAGTAAAGCATCACAAAGCAAAATTTGCAGGTGACGGCGGTGATACAATGCAAGCTAAGGGAAAGAAATTAGGTCAAGGAGTTCAATGAAAAGCTTGAAGGGAGCTCACTTCGAGGTTGAGTTTTAAGTAAAATTGCAACGGGTCTAAATATTGAAGGACGACTAAAGAAAAGGTGCCTTTGGGTAAGGCCCGAGATAGCCTAAGGCATAGCGGTGAATCCGCCAAAGTCCCCAGGGAGAGGGGGCAAGGTTAAAGGCTTCAAGACATGGTTACAACTAAAGAAAGAATTAAGGTAGTAATCTAAAATCTCAAGTTGTTCTGCCAAAGGCTTGAAAAGTAAGTCAAGGTGGCGATTGTTAGGATTTTACCTTGTTTTTCAAGAGAAAATGATGGTCCAAGAAAGTCCACTTGAGTTGGAGAAGATGATGGCTTGAAACCGAAGGAGCAAATCAAGGTGAAATAGTTTTCTTTTCAGGCGATTGCGAGTTTTCTTTTCAGGAGGAGTATGAATAAGATTCAATTCCTATTCAATGAAGATTTGTTTCTAAAGAATAAAGGGTCTAGAATCCTTCTAAATTAAGGAGATCAGTTCCTAATAGGATTGGTTAAGATTCTTCAAGTATCCAATGGCTAAAATCATCTCATAGTCCAAATAAGAATTATATTGTAAAATTCTATAAATAAAGGATTGTAACTTAGGATTTAGATGGAGCAAAAATGCAAAAGAAAGTTGTGGTGAACAACAATGTAAGGTCCTAAAAAGTCAAGAAAGATAGGAGTAAGGTGAAAGTGCATAGAGAGAAGGTACACTCTTGTAATATAGTCGCCGATTTAAGGAGAAGGTGAATACTCTTGTATCATCAAGAGAAACGTTAGATCTCTTTGTATTAAGTTTATTAATAAAGCTCTCTCAAGTTCTCTCCCCGTGGACGTAGGGCAAGTTTGACCAAATCACGTTAAATTGTGTGTTCTTCTTCTTACATATTTTAATATTCATCTTGTGTTCTCGAGATAATCGATCCATGGCGTGCTTGAGGTCGTCGGTGGGGATCTCCGTATCTCCCAATTATTGGTCTTATAGTAAGTATGATATTCTGGGTTATGCACGCAACAATTGGTATCAGAGTATATCAATTCTGTTACAACAATCAATAGCTTCAATTCAATTGTGAGGAAATAATTTCAAATAGAAAAAAAAAAATAGAGGAATATATTTAGTTTAGAAGATTTCATGTGAGATGGTGAGACGAGAGAAAGTAGGTGTATTCAAATAGTAAATCTATACTATTATAAAAGAACCAGTTGGAATATGCTAAAAATATTCTATCTGTCACATTTGCCCAATACTGAAATTTTTTTTCATTGTTGGAATAAAACTAAACATGACTTTGAAACAAGACTATTTAAGTAACTAAGAAAAAGACTAATTCTCTTAAATCTAAAATAACTTAAAATAAAAATTTATCTCTATCCTTTTATCCTTATTTAAAACTGTTCCTGAACCAATTATTCTCTCTATATATTTGATATATATATTTGATGCTATTGAAATGCAACTATTCTCTCCCTTTCTCATCTAAAATTTCTTGAATTAAAATATTTATCTCTATTTATGTTATATCCCAAAGAATTAGTCTTTCTCTATTTCTCTCCTGTGTTCCTAAAGTCTCTTAAACTAAATAACTAACTTTATTTATACTTCGAACTATCTGTTCACAAGTTAGAATTCAAGACTCATATAATATATGGATAGGCTGAATTAATCAAAACAATTATTAAAAATATAAAATACTATAGAAAGAACTAGATTTTATTATTTAATAAATGAAATTTTTTTATAAAAAATCACAATTAAATGAAGCAAATTAATTTTAAATTTTTTATGTTCAATAACTTTCAAGAAAAAGCTATTAGCCTCATACATTGGTGTTATTCTCAATTTTTTGTTTAGAAAACCATTGAAAAACATTAGCTATTTATATTATTACTAAAGATGAGGACATTTAAAAATAGCTCACAAACAGAAATAAATAGCAATTAGAAAAAACACGACCACAGGTCCACAACCACAAGGCGTGCCGCTGCCGCCCCCGACCTAGACCAACCGCCGGCCCGACCTTAGCCAGCCGCCGGCCTTCACTTCGCCGGTTCACGACGCCGACCTAGGCCCGGGCACCGGTCTCCCATTCACCCCTTTCCAGGGGGCGATTGATCGAGGAGTTCGAGAGTGACGCTCTCCCAGGGCTGAATCTTCCATGGTTGATTCCTGCCTTGTCTCCTCTTCAGCTATTGCTCCCTCCTGGGTTCTTCTTTGTTTCTTTACCTGGTCTGCATTTTCTTGGTGATCCCATCCCCTTTTTAGGGCTGGTGGGAACCGCTGGAGATTTCTCTTGGTCGACATACTTCTATGATGCCGGCCACTAGATCCCGAGTTGGGATCTCTAAAGAAGTTGAGGGAAGGTTGTTGGAGGGTGCTACTGGAGATGAGACATCGCCCCATGGCCAATCTCAGCCGATTGGTGCTGCAGATGTTGTGCGGCAGCAGGTTAATGATGTAGTGCAGGTGGAAATTGCCTCTGCTTCTTCCGATTCAGAAGGCTCTGAAGATGTTGGGGGTGATGCGTCGGATTCTCGCTTATTGCACAAGACGGGTGATTTTGAGGCACACAAGGTGTTTGATGGAATGCCACAGATAGAATCTGCTGATATTGAAAAGAAGCGGAGGGTTGTTTCTACTGCAGTGGAGACACAGAAGGGGCGACTTCTGTTAAGAGAGCCCCGTGGGTTAACTTATTCAAAGACAACCGCAACTTTGGCAAGGGTATTAAATTGGATATGGTGGAATCCGGGGAGGATATGCTGCACATTACGAATGAGGATGTTGATGATGTTGCAGAGATATGGGGGTTCTGTCTAGTGGGCCAATTTACAGGTCGATTCCCAGGCATGGATGCGATCCGGAATATTCGAGAGGGGTGGAAGGTTGAATGTACACACTGGGTCCATCGTTCAGGATGGATAGTCTTTAAATTTACATCGGAGGAGGATAGACTTAGTGTCTTGAACGGGGGACCATACTTTATCTATGGGAGATGCTTGTTGCTGAAGAACATGCCAAGGTGCTTCAGATTTGGAGGTGAAGAGTTTGCTACAGTACCGGTCTGGGTTCAATTACCGGATCTTCCACTTGAATGTTGGAATGCCCGCGCTTTGAGCAAAATTGCGTCCAGAATTGGGAAACCAATCTCCACTGACAAGATGACCTTAACTAAAGAGAGGCTTTCTTTTGCCAGGGTGATGGTGGAGGTGGATGCTTCAAAGGAACTCGTCTCATCGTTGGAAATTAAGCTACCGACTGGTGACATTTATGACCAATTAGTAGTTTTTGAGGTTAAACCTAAATACTGTAAGAAATGCAAGGTGTTTGGCCATATGGAGGGTGATTGCAGCAAAGTTTTGGAAGGGACAAAGCATACTGCTTATGTGCCTCGGAAGATGGGACGGCCAGGTGGTGTGGCTATGCAAAAGAAGGGGGAGACTAGTGGGAATCTGAGCGTTGCCATGGCGACATCGGGCATGACTGTGCCTATAGGTGCTCCGAAACAGGCTGTTGGTGTGAATCAAGGTGATGTACTAATTGGGGGCAGCAAGCATGGTACGGGTACTACGGAGCCTATTCTGCTGCCAGAAAAGTCTGTTCAGGCAGCAGAACTTTCTGTTGTGCCAGAACAGTCCGAGAAGAGACCGGTTGAAGCTGAATTGCAACGGTTACCTGATGTGGGATTGGGACATGAGGGGTCTAGAAGTCTTAATAAAATGAAGCAGAAGATGGGTCCTGAACTTAGATCGGGGGCTTCTGACAGGCTCGTATCTCAGGATGAAAGACACGGTTTGGGGGCGACCTTGGAGGAATCTTCGGTCCAGATTCGGGAGAAGATCACAGTAGGGGGCAAGGAAAATAAGACTGTGGAGGTGACACAGAGTCGTCAGGCGGTTGTGAGGGAGAATCAGAAACTGACAGAAAAGGGTCTCAGCTTCGCCTCAGTAGCTAAAGGAAAAACGAAGGGGAAATCCCTTCAACCTTCCAAATGAGGCTGGCATTTTGGAATATCAGGGGTTTCACCTACCCCTGAAACAAAAGGGTGTTGAGGCACTGGTAAAAAAGAGGGAGATTGGTTTAATGGCAGTATTAGAGACTAAACTTTCAGAGTCTGGACTGGAAGTGTTCATGCAAAGGAGGTTTAAAGGTTGGAAGCAGGTCAACAACTTTGGTTCTCATGGTGGAGGTAGAATCTTAATCCTGTATGATCCATTGACGATTCAGCTGGATACTCTGGAGATTCTCCCTCAGATTATTCACTGCAGGGTGGTATGTAAGGTATCATCAGTAACTTTCATTGTTAGTTTTGTTTATGGGTTCCATTCCATTGGGACTAGGAGAAGCCTATGGGAGAACTTAATTAGGTGGGGTGATACTCTGTCTGAGCCTTGGCTTCTGATGGGGGATTTCAACAATATCTTGAGACAGGAGGAGAGAGTGTGTGGTGCGGAGGTGTCACAATACCAAATTAAGGACTTTACTGAGTGTTGTGATGAGTTGGGACTGTCTGACTTACAGTTCACGGGATGCCACCTGACTTGGACCAATGGTACTGTATGGTCTAAGTTGGATAGAGTGATGGCCAACCCACTTTGGTATCAGAGGGCCTTCTACTGCCATGTGGAATTCTTACCTTCTGATTGTCTATCGGACCATTCCCCTGGACTAGTCTCATTGCTAGAGAGGCCCCGAACGGTAAATAGACCTTTTCGATTCTGGAATTTCTTGGCGGGTCATGAGGACTTTCGGGAGACTGTTAGAGCTGCCTGGGATATTGAGATAGTAGGTTCTCTTCAATTTCAGTTTTGTCGCAAGCTAAAGCTATTGAAGGCCCCGTTGAAACTTCTCAATGAGAGGAATTTTGGTCATATTGCTTCACGAGCTGAACGGGCTAGGTTACTCCTTAAACTGGCTCAGGTACAGATCCAAACTCAAATTGATAATTATGAACTTCGGAAAAAGGTTGTGGAGTTACGTAAAAATGCATTGGCCTTATCTAAGGCGGAGATGGACTACTTTTATCAGCTGGCTAAATGCACCTATGTTTCTAAATCTGATAAATGCACTAAGTTCTTTCACAGTATTGTGAAAAGAAACAAGGGGAGGGGTTATGTGGCGGCTATTTCTAAGGAGGATGGTTCATTGACGGAGTCGACGGAGGAGGTAGCATTGGAATTTAGTCGATACTTCGAGGGACTTCTGGGTACTAGTTCTCAGGTAGAGTATGTTGACCCACAGGTGCTTCATTGTGGGGAGGTTATCTCATCCCATCAAGCTTGTGATATGTTGAAGGAGGTTACCTCGGAGGAGATAAAGGAGGCACTGTTCGGTATTGGGAATGACAAGGCACCGGGTCCGGATGGATATAGTGCACTCTTCTTCAAGACAGCATGGGATATTATTGGTGTTCAGTTCTGTGATGCTGTTAAGGAATTTTTCTTATCAGGATCTCTTCTGAAGCAAATGAATCACACTTTGATTGCTTTAGTGCCTAAATCTGCTCATGCTAAAGCTGTGAGTGAATTTAGGCCTATTGCCTGTTGTAATGTGATCTATAAAGTGATTTCTAAAATCCTGGCTGCGAGGCTGCGACCTGTGCTCGGAGGAATTATAGATAATTCGCAATCTGCTTTTGTGGAGGGCCAGAGTATGATTGAAAATATTCATTTGGTCCAAGAGTTATTGCGAAAGTATAACAGGAAGAGGATATCCCCGAGATGCTTGATTAAAGTGGACCTCCGGAAAGCATATGACTCGGTCTCTTGGGAATTCCTTGCTGAGGTAATGACTGGTCTTAGATTCCCAGACAGATTTATTGGATGGATTATGCAATGTGTAACTTCTCCATCTTATTCTATTGGCATGAATGGAGGGATGTGGGGGATGTTCAATGGAAAGAAAGGATTGCGACAGGGTGATCCTTTGTCTCCTTTTCTTTTTCTTATATGCATTGAATATCTGTCGAGGAGTCTAAAGGTGAGTACAAACAGATTGGGGTTCAAATTTCACCCTCGGTGTGGAAAGCTTAGGTTGTCACACCTGGCATTTGCTGATGATCTCATGCTCATGGCGAGAGGGGACATTCCTTCTGTCAGTATTATTATGGATAGCCTCAGGGATTTTGGTTTGAAATCGGGACTGTGTGCTAATTTGCTCAAGTCTAGCCTCTTTACGGCGGGAGTATATGGAGAGGAACTTGTTCAAATGAGGCAGTTGACTGGTATCCCTGTTGGTGTGATGCCTTTCCGTTATCTCGGTGTCCCGTTGGCGGCTCAGAGGCTTCAGTTGGACCATTTTGCACCTTTTGTTGATAAAATAACTATGTATATCAACTCATGGGTGGCTTCCACTCTTTCTTTTGCGGGTAGAGCTGAGCTTATCAGATCAGTGCTACAAGGAGTGGATTGCTTCTGGCTATCTATTTTTCCGGTTCCAGGTGCTATCATAGAGAGGATAACTCGGCTGTGCAGGAATTTCTTATGGCATAAGCGCCATCATCCGGTTTCATGGAAATCCATGTGTTTGCCAAAATCGGAAGGTGGATTAGGATTCCGAGATTTAAAAACTTGAAATGATTCCCTGCTAGCAAAATCCTTTTGGAACATTCACAAGAAAAAGGACACTTTATGGGTGCGTTGGGTGCATCATATATACCTTAAAGGGGATGTCTCTGCTTGGGAATGGAAATGTATTAGGGACGACTTGCCATTGCTAAAGAGGCTAGTTGCGATACGAGATAAAATATGTCTTGTAGAAGGTTCAGTTGAGGCGGCAAAGAGGAGGTTATCCTCTTGGGCGGTAGGTGAACGGATGTGCATATCGCTTGGATATGACTTTTTCAGATATAAAGGTCCCAGGCTAGCTTGGACAAGCTCAGTTTGGAATTCGTATGTCACACCAAAGCATGCTTTTACTCTGTGGCTTGCTGTGCGGAAGAGGCTACCTACAAAAGATAGATTGACATTTCTTCAGGTTGATGAATCGTGTGCACTCTGTGTTGGTAATAGGAAATCGGCAGAACATCTATTCTTTCAATGTTCCTTCTCTGCTTTGGTTTGGAGATGTATTAGAGAATGGCTGGGTATCTCTCGAGGGATGTCAACTATCTCTAGTGCTCTTAAGTGGATAAAGAAGGAGGCGAAGGGTTCCAGTGGAAAATCAAAAGCTAAAAAGGTGGCCCTTGCTTGTACTGTCTATCATATCTGGAATGCTCGTAATATGAAAATTTTTGAAGGCCAGGCTCAGGAGGTGATTTCTACTGTATTCAAGATTAAACTGCACATCTATAGGATTGTATTCGCTTTGGATCCAAATACAAATGTGGCGTTTTGAGAATCTGGAATTCTATCAAGAAAAATGGGTTGCCAGCAGAATTAGTCGACTAATGGGTGGTTCTAGTCGACTACAATCTTATATAGTCGACTAATGTTTTGGTATAGTCGACTCCTGCGGCAACAGAGAAGATGGATACATCCAGCTCAACTTCTTAGTCGACTTAACTTTATGGTTAGTCGACTTGGTGCAAGTTAGTCGACTAGGCTTTCTGATCTAGTCGACTAGATTAATGTATAGTCGACTAGGTATTCTGATATAGTCGACTGGAGCATAAACAGAGAACAAAGCTACTTCCAGAACACTTTTCAAGTCGACTAGTAATTGGGGTTAGTCGACTACTACTATTAGTCGACTAAACTTGTGATTAGTCGACTAATAGGATCTTGAGTTTGGCTGTGAGGATACATTGTAAGGGGTAGTTTGCCGATTTGGCTTTCTTACAGTTTTGATAAATAAAATTTACATTCTCCAAAAAAAAAAAGATGAGGACATTTAAATAAGTTAATGCTATCTCTAACTAAAAACTTCACAAATTAATATTAAAAATTAACATACATTATTAATATTTTGAAAAAATCATATGAGAAATCATAATTTAGAAATTGTCTATCCAATATCTTATATAATTTTGGATAAACACATCATAAATATCAATTGCTAATAACTTTTCTAAATTTTATATTTCTTTTAATAAGCTATATAACATGCTTAAACCCTAATTTAATATTGGCTTTTGTTATTGTCTTATATGTCTTATAGTTTTAGATAAATCACAATTTTTTTTAACACACGTAACATAACACATAACATTTTATATTAAATAGTTATGGTTATTTCATAATATTAATAAGCTCAAATCTATAGGTTTTTTTGTCATAACTTTTTATGATTCTTTTTTAACACGCACAGCATGCGTCCAGTGTGCTAGGATGTATAAAGAGATATATTGGTAAGTTGGGGGTTTCAATTAGACGAATAAAAAGATAAAAGATATATAGTTAGTTAAATATCATGGCATCTTTTGACCAAGTCGAGCTTGAAAAATGCGTCCATTGGTGGGGCCCACAAGCAGAAGACCGGGGCCCATGATGCCAGGTGGACTCCACGCCTTCTGCATGCTCGCTTAGGATCTCTTGACTGTACAGTGTGCACACAATTGATAATTGTCTAAGACACGGAAATTTCTGATCATTTGAAGTAAATGATACGCAGCGTAGAGAGGACTTTCCCTTGTTAATTATCATGGCATCTTTTGACCTCTCTCTCTCTATATATATATATGCACAGGGGCGGAACTAGGAAAAATTTTTAGACTGCAATTTTTTATAGCATATACTTATGAATTATATGAACTTATCAAAAGAATAAAACAGTATTATCTACTAAATCAGAAGCGGAAATAGAAATAAATTTACTAAAAAAGCCGAAATAAAAAGGGATCAACATTCAGGAGCGGAACTAGAAATAGATTTACTAAAAAAAAGTCAAAACAGTATTCTCATTTGAATGACATCATGTCATCAACATTCACAACCATCGCTTCGTTAAATCTCTTCCATTTTAATTGCATCTCACCACCAATATAGCTTCTCATTCCCCAAATTCCTATACAATGAACAAGACATCTCCCCTAATTTCTAGATTCTGACAGATAAATCTAAAGCACAAAATTAACACTCAGGATTCTAATTCAAGAAATAGTTTCACAAGGATTCGAAATCTACTCCACTACCACAGAGAAAGCAAGAGTCAAAGCCAATCAACCCGCAATCCCAACAAATTCCAACTAAAAAAATGAACAAAAAATGAGTTTTAAGTCTATATATTAAAAAAAAATGGGTCGGGCTGTAGCCCAGCCCAGCCCACTAATGGGTCCGCCCATGTCTATGCAGGATAATGTTCATGAATTGGTGCTACCGTCTCCAATCGCTGTCTATGGGGTTTGTCATCTTAAGACCTCAAAGTCTGGGATGTTTAAAAAACATGGAAGGCAATAAGGATCTAGTGGGCATTGCTTTTGAGTAAACATGTATCATTGAAAACATTTGAAAACTGACACAGATTGGAAAATGAGCGACGCCGGTTAGATCTCGTTTCAGTGTGGGGAACTGTAACGGTCCCAGATAATAATATTCTGATTCTCTACTAACCTTTAATCAGGGGATAAGAATCATCTCTAATAACTTAACTTCTCAAAATTTCGGCAGCATCTCCCTTGTAACTTGTGCCTTGCCCCAAATACAATACATGAAGTTCAATAGTATAAATGGCTCCCCATAGTTATTCTTATGGTACCAAGCAAACATCCATGCAGTCAATAATAATATACTCCCCAAATACAATAATACTTGGGATATCCTCATTTCAAGACTACGACATACACAATTAGTTAGGAACTAGTAGCCATCTCATAATTATACATTCAGTGAATCTGTCAAGTTACTTACATAACATTACATACATAAAAGATGTCGGACTACAAGTACAAGGTCCGTCCTTTAGACTTTATACATATCACAAAAGATCATAACCGGAATGATATGAATTCTACCAACTTAGCATAATAAGTCATTACAAACATAAAGAGTTCCAAAATAAGTAGAAGCAAAGTAAGACAAGAAGACCCTTTCATAGAACACCACAAATTCTCACGCCGGTCCTTGACCCTTGCTTAGACCTGAAAAGAATGTTGTCAAGAAAGGGAGTGAGCTTGACGGCTCAGTGAGTAAACCCAGTTATTGTATAATATTCTAGTTAATCTTTTAGCTTTAATAGTTTATAAACTTTATAGTAGGCCGTCATTAGGCCAAAGTTTAGGAAACATATGCTAACATTTCTTGGTCTACTTTATACACTCTTATGATGGTACATGACGTAGTAGTAGTTTTTCTTTTCACGTTTGGTAACATGATATAATTCGAGCCATAACAATTTCTAAGTTATGATAACACAAACATCTTTTATAAACATCACATCAACGAGCAACATTTCATCACCACAACATTTCAAAGAATACATGAACATTTCACCGTCTTCCCCCTCCTACCGGCTCCCGCCGGCCCCTTCCTACAGTTATAAAAATAAGCTACTTTCATAACACCGTCTTCCCCCCCTACCGGCTCCCGCCGACCCCTTCCTACAATGAACAACATACATTTACACCGTCTTCTCCTCCTACCGGCTCCCGCCGGCCCCTTCCTACAATTTTAGATGAATACCTCTTTTTCCCACCGTCTTCCCCCTTCCTACCGGCTCCCGCCGCCCCTTCCTACTTATAGGGATAAAACAACTCATCCCACGAGAACAGAAACCATGCACATAAGCAAAACTATTACACAAACATAACATAGAATTTCATCCATATCGTGTCACTAACTACTTGCACATGCAAGATACACATTCATATACATCACTTGCACATGTATATAATAATTTATATACGTATATATATTTGTGTGTGTATGATCACCTCAAATTACTCACGAGTTCCTACGTGTGAGCTTATTTCCTCCGTTGATGTTTTTATCGTTCAACTCTTTGCATGAGTAGCATTCTCACTAGTGTACAATTTAGTATTTACAAGCTTCAATATGAATGTTGCAATTTAATGCTTACCATCATATAAGTCATTAGTTTAATTTCTTATTCAAGTTCCCTATTTTCTAAACATCACACTTGACCAATCCTATCTCTTCTCTAGCATGTCATATAGCATACACATATTTAGAACATCCATTCACTTCTATAGCATGTTATATAGAACATTCAATTCGCTTCTCTAGCATGTCACATAGCATACACTCATTTAGAATATTCAATTCACTTCTCTAGCATGTCATATAGCATACACATATTTAGAACATTCAATTCACTTCTCTAGCATGTCACATAGCATACACTCATTTAGAACATTCAATTCACTTCTCTAGCATGTCACATAGCATATACTCATTTAGAATATTCAATTCACACAAAATTTCTACTAAAATGATGAATTTCATAAAGAGATGGTTAACATGTTCATATTCAAGTTTCTTTTCATAAGTTCTTCAAGATTCGGGTTTACCCACCTTCCTTCGAAATTGTTCCTCTTTGTTAGGGCTAAACTTTGCCTCCTTGAACTACAACCTTAAGCAAAGAAGATTTGAATTAATATTCATCACAAAAATCAACAAAGTATGAGGATTAAGTACTGTTTTTCTTTCAAAATTATAGTCTGAATTTACCTTCTCAAAAGGGATTTTTAGGGCCCAAAAAGATCAGATTTTTGACTAAAAATCACCTCCTCAACTTGGATCTAAGCCCTAGGAATGACCTTCCCCTCCTCCGCCAAGTCCCCCTTCCCTCCACCTTGCTCGCGCCCCGCCTGGGCGCGGCCTCGCCCGCGCGCGGCCGCCGGGCGCGCTCCGCCCGCGCGTGGCCGCCGGGGGAGCGGCTCCGCCTGGGCGCGGTCGCCTGGGCGCGCCCCTCCTCCTCTCTTGTTGCCTCTGTTGATGTGGGAGAGATGTGGAGAGAGTATATGTTTTTATTGTGTAGAGGAAGAGAGGGTTTCTAGGGTTTTTGCCATGAGAACCTTGGGGAAGAAGATGAGTCCAATCTTTAGATGAAGAGGGTGGGTTTTCAGATCTAAATGGCCCTATAATTACAAGTTTGCCAAGCCATCTCCTCTATCCAATAGCCCACTCCTTAATTCAAGAAAATCCTAGCCTTTCCTTCTTTCACCTACCCTCTCCACTAACCATTTTGGGATTAAATAATTACTCATAGTGGAATCTTTCTTGATTCTACCCCAATACCAATAATATACTAAATTATCATGTATTCATACATAGGATGGTACAAAGCATGTGCAAGTGTATATATTTTTATGCATATGAATACTCCCATAATACATGAAAGTTAAATTACTTGGCCTTAAACTTGATTGAGTACAATAAAGTTTCTTTTTTTTTTTTTAAAAAAGGTGATTAGGGAAAAAAAAATTCTTGTGATTATATTAACCCGGATGTTACAGTTCTACCCTCCTAACAAAAAGTTTCGTCCTCGAAACTTAACGTATCTCAAAATAAGTGTGGATAAGATTCTACATCTCATCATCCAGTTCTCAGTTAGCCTCTACAAATTCTATTATATTCTATTATATTGCACACAATCAGAGCCCAATAATCCTCGTTCTCCAACCCTTTCCCAATAATTGGGGGACTTACACTGCCTACCATACTGAGCTTCAACGGTTGCATCCCAAAGGTCAATAGGTAGCTGTTGTTACACGCAAACATCATTAGTGGTATATACTTCTCCCAGTTATCAACATCTAACATGCATGCTTTCAACCTATCCGCTAATATCTGAATAGTCCTCTCTGATTGGCCATCAGTCTGTGAGTGTGTCACAGTACTAGGATGTAATCTAGTCCCCAAAGCCTTGGAAAAGCTCACCTAGACTCTTGATAGAAATCGAGGATCCCTGCCTAATACAAATGTCTCAAGTACTTCATGTATCTGAACTATTTCTCAGATGTTCTTTATGCTTCTCGCTACTCTTGGGATAAATTATTAGATCAACAATGAATATGATCACAAATTGATCGGGATATGGTTGTAATATTCTTATTCATCAAGTCCATAAATGTTGCAGGGGTGATGGTTTGTCCAAATGGCATTACGAGAAATTCGATCTTTCTTTCCGGATGTAAGCGTGGTAACTCCTCCGAACACAATTGAGGTACTCGTTCACCATAGCTATGCACCCTTTTGGTGGCAGCCTATATGGGCACAGTGGGTTAACAATCAATCTATTCCTAAAATAACATCGTACTCCATCTCTCCTAATTTCACGAGGTTCACCCATGTTTTTACTTCTCCTATCATGACCTCACACTCCTTATAGTACATATTAGTAACCATATCCGTTCCTATAGGAGTCGATATCACAAGTTGAATTTCAATGATTTAGGTTTCATGTTTAATTTGGATGCAAATGCTGAGAAGACAAAAGAGTATGTGACACCAGGGTCAAATAATACTCGGGCAATATGTCCCATTAAATTGATTGTACCTTTCACCACAATATTTGATGTTCGAGCCTCCTGCTGAGTCAAGCATTCCTCTCCCGCCGAGCTCCAGGCTGTTGCACTGATGACTGAGTTTCCGCCGGTCGGGGTGTGTTGAACGGTCGCCTGAAAGTTCCTGTTTATCCCGAAAATGGGACAGTGCCCCCAGTTCGCCTTTCCGTCCCAAATCTCGTACTTGGGTGTCCTTGTAAGATCGGACATTCTTTCCTTATGTGACCCATTTGACCGCAGGAGAAACATTGTTTGCCCTGAACACAACTGCCCGCATGGTTCAATTGGCATATGGGGCACCACGAGTTTCCTGCAACATCGGGACGGTGAGAAAGTATTGCCTGAGGTCTTCGAGAGAATCTCACTCGATGCCATGTACCTCCATTTGATCTAGAAGCCGATACTACCGAGGACCCCGCACTTCTATTGAATCTGTGGTTTGACATATCGGGGCTAGGTGTCTCCTGATAGTGGGGGCGCTTAGAAGGGGGTAACTCCTTACTTTTGACTTCCTGATCTTCCAATATATCCCGTTCAACTTCCAATGCTTTCTCCACTGCTTGAATATAGATTTGGAGTTGGAACGGAATTAATTTGCTTCTGATTTCAGGTTTTAATCTCCTCACGAACCTTTTAGTTCTTTCTGATTCTTCACGTACCAGCCCTGCTGCATATCTTGACAATTGTGTAAACTTGACATCATACTGGTTGACGGACATTTGTCCTTACTTTAGTTCCTGAAATTCTAGTGCGAGTTTATCTTTAGCTACCCCCGGTATATACTTTTCATTGAACTTCTTAACCAAAAAGTTCCAAGAAACTCTCCCCTAAGGAATTAGCTCCATCTTTAACCATGTCCCACCAATGTTCCGCCTCACCTTGAAACATGAAAGAGGTAAAGGACACTCTTTGATTCTCATTACATTCCATAACGATTAGTATTTTCTCAATTCGACGAAGCCATTCTTCTGCTTGTATGGGGTCAGCTTCTCCTTTAAATGCTGGCGGGTTCAGCTTCTGAAATTGTTCTAAAGCTCGATGTGGGTTGCTTTTCGTTGCCAGTCGCGCCAACCAACCTGGCATTACATCAGGGATTTTCTGATATTTGCTGATGTGTTCATCCTCGTGGTTAGTCGGGGGATGGACACTCCCGACAGAATTGTGCGGTGGGGCATAGCCTGCAGGATCAGTGTCTGGTGGTGGAAGATTTAAGTCCATCTATCCCTAAAAGAATAATCAGTCCTTATCATCAATAATATTCACAGTACAAATCAAGTCTTACATAACAAATATCACTTCATTCATAACTTCAAAGACATCCTTGGAACCAAGATTTACATTGATATGCTTACATTCATACTAAACATATAAAAGATTTTTTTTTTTTGAAACTCATTGTTCACACACATTTCTTTACAGACACATAAACCCTCCTACCCAAAAAGCTCTAAAATAGGCGAACCATGCCATCCTTTCTCAAAATACTAAACATTCCACCTTATTCAAGGATTTATATTAGGACCAGTGGAACTTCCCTCCTTACTATCCTTATTAGAATCCTCTCCTCTTAGATTTTCTTCCTCAGGGTCTTCTTCGTTAGGGTCTTCTTCATCTCCTTCCTTAGGATCTTCACTTTCTATTATGATATCATCGTCATATTTTCAGTATTCATAATCATCATAAAGATCCCAGTCGTGGGCCCAGCTAGCATTCTACCAAATACCTCCAAAAGATATTCTTCCTTGGGACTCTACTTCATTACTGAGGGCGGCATTAAAAGTCTCGGTAATTGGTAGGTCTCTAATGGGGCTTTCATCATCAACCGCCACATCTATATTCTTTTATCCCATTAAGCTTGCTTCAACATCATTATCCATAGATATAAGGGAAATTTTACCTTAAGATAGTTAGGCTATTGGAAGTCAACAGATCTGCAATTGCTTATATTTTCTATCTCTCGGAGCTTGCTACTCTAAAACGTTCTTACGTTCTGAATTAACTTTGACTTGCCGGATATTTTAGCTGCCCTCTCATTTCAGTGTCCCATACCACTGGCGATCCATACAAAGGGCCCGCACCCTCAGTATGAAACATCCGAATCGGAGTATGCGGGTACTCAAATTCGGATACAAGAAAACGGTTAAATATCCCGCACTTCTAAGTTATTCATATTTGTAAGAATCCACTACTCCTTAAAATACCCATCTCGATCGTACAATCATACATACAATTTTCACACAATTTCACATCAATCCTAACTTATCCTATCTACTCAATGTAACTTTACACCTAAACCTTGGCTCTGATACCAACTGTAACGGTCCCAGATAATAATATTCTGATTCTCTACTAACCTTTAATCAGGGGATAAGAATCATCTCTAATAACTTAACTTCTCAAAATTTCGGCAGCATCTCCCTTGTAACTTGTGCCTTGCCCCCAAATACAATACATGAAGTTCAATAGTATAACTGGCTCCCCATAGTTATTCTTATGGGTACCAAGCAAACATCCATGCAGTCAATAATAATATACTCCCCAAACACAATAATACTTGGGATATCCTCATTTCAAGACTACGACATACACAATTAGTTAGGAACTAGTAGCCATCTCATAATTATACATTCAGTGAATCTGTCAAGTTACTTACATAACATTACATACATAAAGATGTCGGACTACAAGTACAAGGTCCGTCCTTTAGACTTTATACATATCACAAAAGATCATAACCGGAATGATATGAATTCTACCAACTTAGCATAATAAGCCATTACAAAACATAAAGAGTTCCAAAATGAGTAGAAGCAAAGTAAGACAAGAAGACCCTTTCATAGAACACTACAAATTCTCACGCTGGTCCTTGACCTTGCTTAGACCTGAAAAGAATGTTGTCAAGAAAGGGAGTGAGCTTGACGGCTCAGTGAGTAAACCCAGTTATTGTATAATATTCTAGTTAATCTTTTAGCTTTAATAGTTTATAAACTTTATAGTAGGCCGTCATTAGGCCAAAGTTTAGGAAACATATGCTAACATTCCTTGGTCTACTTTATACCCTCATATGATGGTACATGACGTAGTAGTAGTTTTTCTTTTATCACGTTTGGTAACATGATATAATTCGAGTCATAACAATTTCTAAGTTATGATAACACAAACATCTTTATAAACATCACATCAACGAGCAACATTTCATCACCACAATATTTCAAAGAATACATGAACATTTCACCGTCTTCCCCCTCCTACCGGGTCCCGCCGGCCCCTTCCTATAGTTATAAAAATAAGCTACTTTCATAACACCGTCTTCCCCCCTACCGGCTCCCGCCGGCCCCTTCCTACAATGAACAACATACATTTACACCGTCTTCTCCTCCTACCGGCTCCCGCCGGCCCCTTCCTACAATTTTAGATGAATACCTCTTTTTCCCACCGTCTTCCCCCTTCCTACCGGCTCCCGCCGGCCCCTTCCTACTTATAGGGATAAAATAACTCATCCCACGAGAACAGAAACCATGCACATAAGCAAAGCTATTACACAAACATAACATAGAATTTCATCCATATCGTGCCACTAACTACTTGCACATGCAAGATACACATTCATATACATCACTTGCACATGTATATAATAATTTATATACGTATATATATTTGTGTGTGTATGATCACCTCAAATTACTCACGAGTTCCTACGTGTGAGCTTATTTCCTCCGTTGATGTTTTTATCGTTCAACTCTTTGCATGAGTAGCATTCTCACTAGTGTACAATTTAGTATTTACAAGCTTCAATTTGAATGTTGCAATTTAATGCTTACCATCATATAAGTCATTAGTTTAATTTCTTATACTAGTTCCCTATTTTCTAAACATCACACTTGACCAATCCTATCTCTTCTCTTGCATGTCATATAGCATACACATATTTAGAACATCCAATTCACTTCTATAGCATGTTATATAGAACATTCAATTCGCTTCTCTAACATGTCACATAGCATACTCATTTAGAATATTCAATTCACTTCTCTAGCATGTCATATAGCATACACATATTTAGAACATTCAATTCACTTCTCTAGCATGTCACATAGCATACACTCATTTAGAACATTCTATTCACTTCTCTAGCATGTCACATAGCATATACTCATTTAGAATATTCAATTCACACAAAATTTCTACTAAAATGATGAATTTCATAAAGAGATGGTTAACATGTTCATATTCAAGTTTCTTTTCATAAGTTCTTCAAGATTCGGGTTTACCCACCTTCCTTCGAAATTGTTCCTCTTTGTTAGGGCTAAATTTTGCCTCCTTGAACCACAACCTTAAGCAAAGAAGATTTGAATTAATATTCATCACAAAAATCAACAAAGTATGAGGATTAAGTACTGTTTTTCTTTCAAAATTATAGTCTGAATTTACCTTCTCAAAAGGGATTTTTAGGGCCCAAAAAGATCAGATTTTTGACTAAAAATCACCTCCTCAACTTGGATCTAAGCTCTAGGAATGACCTTCCCCTCCTCCTCCAAGTCCCCCTTCCCTCCACCTTGCTCGCGCCCCGCCTGGGCGCGGCCTCGCCCGCGCGAGGCCGCCGGGCGCGCTCCGCCTGCGCGTGGCCGCCGGGGGAGCGGCTCCGCCTGGGCGCGGTCGCCTGGGCGTGCCCCTCCTCCTCTCTTGTTGCCTCTGTTGATGGGGGAGAGATGTGGAGAGAGTATATGTTTTTATTGTGTAGAGGAAGAGAGGGTTTCTAGGGTTTTTACCATGAGAACCTTGGGGAAGAAGATGAGTCCAATCTTTAGATGAAGAGGGTGGGTTTCAGATCTAAATGGCCCTATAATTACAAGTTTGCCAAGCCATCTCCTCCATCCAATAGCCCACTCCTTAATTCAAGAAAATCCTAGCCTTTCCTTCTTTCACCTACCCTCTCCACTAACCATTTTGGGATTAAATAATTACTCATAGTGGAATCTTTCTTGATTCTACCCAAATACCAATAATATACTAAATTATCATGTATTCATACATAGGATGGTACAAAGCATGTGCAAGTGTACATATATTTATGCATATGAATACTCCCATAATACATGAAAGTTAAATTACTTGGCCTTAAACTTGATTGAGTACAATAAAGTTTCTTTTTTTTTTTTTAAAAAAAAAGGTGATTAGGGAAAAAAAATTCTTGTGATTATATTAACCCGGATGTTACAGGAACGTACTCGAATTCACGAGCACGGCACTCGAATTCACAAGCACGGTACTCGAATCAACGAGCAATTTACTGGAATCAACAAGTAAATGATAACAACTCGAATCCACGAGCAATTGAAGAAATAAACTCAGTTTTTATTAATCAAATGATAATACAAAAACAAAAAATACAATGGTCTTTTTTATAGGTTACGAAAAGAGTCCTAACCCTTCTAGAAAATCTACATAAATTACAATTCAAATAAAAGAAGATAAAATTGGTCGGAATCCAAATTAGACCCGAAAACTAATGCCTAACCAGAATTTGAAAACAGCTGATACGCGCAGAACGGTCAACCGGGCGGTCGACCGCTATGTCAAAATTGTATGGTCGGTCGACCGGGAGATCGACTAGCTGAGAAACCTAACTTCCTGGTCTTTAACTTGTCTTCTGGACGGTCGACCATCATCATGGCTCCTGTTCTGTCCTCTGCTTTATTGTCAATCAGTCGATCGGCCGTCGACCGACATCTTCAGCTAAGTTTCCCGGTCGACCGACGTCGACAGCTGGATTTCCCAATCGATAGGGCAGTCGACCGAGACCTCTGTCTGGTTTGTTGTTGAGCCTTGAATTCCTGCTCTGCCTTCCGACATCAAAAACTACCTGATTACGTACCTGAGGGGAAAACACAAACAGGTATCTACGGATAACAGGTCAAATTATAATTAGAGTATTATGGATGTATGGTGCTGTTTGTGGTCAGTCGTAGATGACATCTTCAATGTCGAAATAGGTCAGAAATCAGTTGGCACTATTAAACGCCCCACTAAAGCCGAGAAAAGATTGAGCTGCAGTTGAAGTATGGGGTGTGTAATTGAGCAGAATACGGAGCTTGCCAGCACAAGATGAACAGACAATATTTTAAGAGCCTGCAGAACATTTATACAGTGAAAATAAATCATTCAAATTTTTTTTCAGATTACAAATTTGAAATTATGTCTGCAAACAAACAGAAGAACTAATTACAAAGAAATAACCAATGGCTAGAACAAGAGCAGGGAGATACCACCTGTTTGAATGGATTATTCTCTCTCATATTCACTAGTCCATGACACAACTCCTGCATTCGTCTCTTCAACAATCCAAGAGCTGAACCCCTTCTCCAAGTTCTGTATCTCTGGGGAATGTACTGTGTTGGTACAGTTCCATTTAGTCCTATCTCATATCAAATTCTTCTGAACACACCTATGAAACTGCGGTTTCTCTTGGTTCCTCGAAGAAAAATTATCACTGATCGCTAGCTGAAGAACATGCCATGAATAGATGGAAGCTGCACACCTCTGACCTGATACAATTAGCAAAGGTTTCAGCCTTACAAAAAAATTTCATCACATAACCATAAGAATGATGGAATACACCAAACGCAACAATTATTGTTGTCTAATTCATTGGTGTTTTTCCAAAATTAATTAGAGGAATAACTGTGAGAAAGACAAGTACAAAAAATAAGAACTCACTTCTCGATTAGTGGAAAAGAATTCTTCACTAGCTCAATACTCACACACTAATTAGAAGAAGAAGACAAAAAATAATGAAGGCAAAAATAAAATTTTTATTAGTAGATAAAACCAACACACATAGATAAAAGCTACTTGAGGTGCTTTTTGAAATGCATTTGCCTTGAAGAGATGTGAGTTATTTATAGGAAAAATTCTCATGAATGATAATTTAATGAGCAAGAGGAAAGGACAATAATTATCATGTCTTTGAAAGAAAAGATGAAAGAGATTTTGTATTTGGTGATATGAAAAAATAGTGGTATAAATATAGAGAAGATAAAAGGCCAAATGTTAAATGGTGTTATGGTAAAACAAAGAAAGAGTTAATGGCTGTGGAGTGACTATGAATTTGAAAAAGCATAAGCACACAAAAATCCTCTTAAACTTTCTCTATAACAAAGAAAAAAGAAAATACATAAATAAAATTTCCACAAAAATCACTTCAATATTTTCAACAATAACTTCCCCACGTCTCACCACAAGGAAAATTCCTACACAATTAGAAGTCCTACCAATTCTCCAAGTTCCTTAAAAGAAACTTCACCGGGGGCATATCAGACCTTGGTCAGACTAACAGGAGCCACATCACAACATATGAGCTATAGGCCCAAATGCAAACAGAAGAACATTCAAACAAGTACCATATCAGTTTTCTTGCAACTAATACATAACACACTTTCTTGGAACAATGCCAAATACATGACAAGTTCCAAGGTTAGACTTCCATCCCCACAACCACATTCAAGGAACAATCCAGTCTACACCAAGAATCGAACATCGCTATGGCTACCAATGTCAAAGTGAAGAAACACTCAGCAGTACTATTCCACAAATCAAACGCAACAAAGTCAAGAAATCAACTATAACTGCTTAACAGAAAAGATATCAGCAATGGCAAATTCAGCACATTCACAACTATAACATGACTGAACGGTGTCTACTTATGTTCTCAAAAGCAAGATAAGCCTCTAAAATTTATGGTACCACATACAAGCACATATTTAACTATGTTGGAAATACAAAAGCAAGGGTTCAGAAAACTCAGAAGCAGAAAGATTTCTTTTTTACAGGTCACCTTGCCAAAGTTCAAATTGCTATCACGGTTGGCGGCCTCTTGCTGTGACCCTGCAACACCTGCTGGAGGTGATGATACCCGTCTCGGTAGTGCTCCAGTGAAAAGCAAAGCTGTCTTATGGCCTCCCTCTTCCCCTCAGCTCCATCCGAGATGGCAACCCTCTGCCTCTCAACCTCCTCCTCCAGCTCTTTACCTGATCCCTCAGTTCTGTGCCTGTTCTTCTGGCCTCGTCAAGCTCCTTCATCAGCTTCACGTGCTCCAGATGCAGCTGGTGCAAGTGCTCGTCCATGCGATGCACACGATCATCACGGCACCTGATATCATCATTGAGTGCACTCATCCGGGCACCAAGCTCATCTTTCTCTAGCAATAGCGTGGCCACTTTCTGCTTGAGAGCATCTAGGGACAGATTCAATTCTGCAATCTGTCCATCTCTCTCTGTGCATGCTTTTGCTTTCTCAGCATCTAACTGTATAAGTTTCTCCTCAAGAAGCACATTGGACTGTGAAAGAGTGGAAATTTCCGCTTTCAGTAATGACATCTCCACTTTCAGTAATGACATCTCCACGGAGAATTTGTCAGCAGAAGCTTCTGCTGTAGCTTTCAATGCTGTAATAAGGTTTTGCTGCTGTGAAGTGCTGATCTCAAGCAGCGATTTCTCAAGTGATATTCTTTTAATCTCTTCCTTCAACTCCTCGATGACCCCTTCAAGTTTTAGAATATCAACCTCAAAATGAGATTTCTCTTTCAAGAAATTATCAGAATTTCCTGCTGCTGCCTTCAATTCCTCGATAAGATTTTGCTGCTCTAGTATGCTAGTCTCAAGCTGCAATTTCTCCTGTGAAATTCTATCAATCTCTTCCTTCAACTCCTTGATGACTCCTTCAAGTTTTATAGTATCAGCTTCAAGATGAGATTTCTCTTGCAAGAATTTCTCAGATGCATCAACAAGCTGTGTTTTATATTGCTCAGTTTCTAGATTGCTGGCTGATATCACACCCTTCAGATCCTCAATCTCACGCTTCTTATCTCTTGCCTCAGTTTCCAATTCGACTACTCGTATCTCTAATTTAGAGAGAACCATGTTTTCATAGCCAAGTTCCACACTCATAGCTTCTGAAGATAAACTCTTCTCCTTGAGCTTTTGCTGAAGCGTTACTATCTCTGATTCTGAAACCTGGAGCTTCTCATTTGCAACTAAAAGATCATTCTCTAAGACTGAAATTTTTGAGCTAAGATCTGCATGACCATTGGCCAATTCTCCACAATTTTCATGTTCGCTAAGTTTCTCCTTTACTACACAAAGCTCATTCTCAAGCTCAAGTATCCTCTGGTGCAGCCCAGAAGAAATTCCATCAACATCCCCATTCAGGTCTTTGGCATCATCAGGATCGGAATCAGATTCTGATGACGAGGAAGAATCATCACTTCCCTTTCTGGATTTGTCCAAGCTTCTACCAGAGCCAAGGAAGAACTCAAACCCAGCTGCCCTATGACCTGGTTTGGGAATGGTGTGCTTTGGTTCAGGTGTGCGGTCGAAACAGGGTACCGATTGAGATGGTGGTTCAGAACCAAAGTCAGAGCCCCCACCAGAACCTGGAGAATTCAGTTCAGACTGGATATTCATACGGAGCTCACCGGTGACATGATTGTAACGATCAGCAAGGGAACGATACAAGCGGTAGAAGTCCTCCACATGGGAGATGAGTTCAGGACGCTTCTTGTAGTACATCTCAGCTTTCTTCGCAAATGAATCCCCTTCCTCTTCGATCAGTTTCAGCATTTCTTTGACACAACAATCCATCTCTGAGCACAAGGAATCGGATCATTTTGGATGCAAGTGTATTATCATCAATCAATTTATAGATAAAATATCAAAATGCTTAATGGATTTGTTTTTTATTAAAGGAAAAGAGAGAGAACTTACACAGAGATGACCAGAAAGAGAGGGAAAAAAGAGAGATGATTTAGTATTACTGAAGAAATTTAGAGCCTCAAAGACCCTTGCCACGTTTGAAATTATGATTTTTACCTTCCAGATTTTCTGCAAGCCATTTGGAATTCTTGGGATTGATATGACTGTCCCACCACCAGGAATGAGATTTTCTGCTCATCATTCTCTTCATTTTCGCAGCATTAGCTCCCTTCAAATTAGAACTCATATTCTACTGAAGGCTGAAATTATATAATGCAATGAGCAGATAAAGCAGATCTGAAAACATTGATAGACAAAATAGTTGGAAAAAAGCTGAAGATGAAAATATATTGAAGAATGAATCCACAATTAGACATTAACATCATAAAAAGTCAATAAGGCAGCCTGAAAACTCTATATATTAGGCATATTTTCTGGTGATACCCATACTATGAACAAGTAAGCCCTCTCTAGTAACTAGCTGCCGATATGTTCTCAGACCGCTGGTGTATGTAATAAAGTTTAGGGCCTATGCATATGATTCTCATAGGATTAATGGTACTTTATATGATCACATGGGAAACATTAACCTAATATAGATTCTAGTCCTAAAGAATAGTCTGATTCTCTGAAGCAGCGTCATGATTAGCACAATGGCTTTTCATTTCCACTTAACTACTTAGGTGCAGTTTGTTTGCATTTATTTAGTAGGAATCCAGATTTTTAGCTGACATAGGTGGATTTTGGACACGGCATCCAAAATCCACTGTTTGTTTGACCAAAGTAGGGCAGACTCTAGAATGCTGCAACACCAGCACAACTCATCCTTTTTTACGTATTTTGGAATCGAGAAAAAGAGGGGACTGGATTTCTGACATTTGATTAACAAATAAGTCTTTCACAAATTTTAGAGACAAATCCACCGGAGATTTCTGACATTGTCAGAAATACAAATTTTCAATACATTGAAACAAACACGCCAGATGACTATAGCATGTAGATTAAAACACTACAAGAAAGCGACAAAATGTCTGTATCTCTGTTATACTTATACACTGGGTACTACTAAGAATCTATAACTTCCAGCATTATATGGATGAGCCATGTGATTGATGGTTTATAAAAGAAGAAGCAGATAAAGTCATGTGATTCTTATATCTGGTTGAGCAAAAAAGGAAGGGAGAATAACTAAAGATAAATACAGGGGCAATAAAGCAGATCAGGCATGGAGTTGACTCTGGAAAAGGGAACTCACGCAACCAACATATCCCAGTTATCTAAATAGAAGGCAAATGGATTAAACTAAAAATACATGAATAAAAATGCAGTTTTTAAATCCCAGTTATTCATTCCAGCTCTAATGCTACTGGGAAGTGTTATACACGATGATATGATCACCACACTAGGGCTTATAATCAAAGGATGCCAGCCCAGAACTGACTCAAACAAAAGCCTGATAAGTGACAATTTCATCAAGCTAAGTAGCAACTGGGCTACCTAATTACATATTATACAGACCAAATCTTCTTGTTTTTATGTGAGCACAAACTAAGGTATTTGGTAGGCTGCCCTGATGAACCTCCATGTATCTGGATGTGTCCCATGTCAAACTTTGCAGTTAAATAAGGATTATGCGGTCAATTAATGTATACTATAGAGAAAGTAATGCTTTGCCCATACGAACAAGAGCTAAGTAAGGGGTAGAATGGGAGAACAGGAGTATTTATTCTTAAGTTCCTAGCTATTCAATATAATGCAAAAATTAAATGGGCAACTATCAAACCTATTTGAAGACAGCACTAAGTTTCTTATTCCTTGATGTAAGATTTTGAATAGTGATGTTGGGGCCGCTGTGTATGGACCTAGCCTGCGCTTTGCTATTGGAGAGGTGCCAGACCCCAACTCTTCTCCCTGCATTGTACCCAAAGGAAACACATATCCATGGTCCATAAATAAGCGGTCCATGCATCATAACTCAGATTTGCTCCATGTTCTTGGATGTTGGTGTGCGTGTCAATTGCAGAAACATGGAGGTGCAGTAGGACTATATTACTTCAATTACCTTCCTCTAAAACAATGCGAAGACAAGTCATCATCAAAATGTTTCCGGATTTTCTCTTTTTCTTTTTTCACATTTTTCTTTTTTACTTTCTTTTCTTTGACAGGTTCAAATATCATTTTATGGACTAGCCTCAAGAACTTGCAATGCGGTGTACCACTGTCCATGAGAAAAGCAACCATGTAGAAAGAATTGAAGAAAGCAACAATCTTTCCACATTGACGCTTCAATTGCACATTGAGTACTCTTTCTTATTTAGTACTTGGGCAATAGACAAACACTAGATTGGATAAAGTCAATCTTTGCCACATTTATATAATAGATAAAGTTTTCAATTAAACCTTTCTACTAAGAGACAACACCTAAGTAGTGGGTTCCTTTTGGAAATACTGTATCTTTTAAATTCACAGAAATAAACCACGAATGCTGAAAGAAACATCTAGAATCCAATTACCAATCGATACAATCAAGAAACAGAAGAAAATCAAACAGCAGTTCTGGGTGTATCTGAGCATAAAACTCTGCAGTTTATGGATATTTGATAAATCACATTTCAAAAACATTTAGTTTCCAAGCTTCAGCTGAAATATAGGGCCTATAAATTTTCTGAGTATCAAACATTGGACATGCTTGAATCATATTTGATAGTTTTTCACCCTACAGGCAACAGTGCATAAGTTTTTGGCTTAGGGTTGTTAGGATTGTTACTCGAATCTGGCTCACAAGTACTCAAGGTTAAGAAGAACAAAAGATGTACAGAGGCAAAGGGGACTTTAGTCTCACATTGAAAAGGGAAAGAAAAGGGTATATGGTTAAATAAGATTGGATCCAAGACACCATACGGGTTAGGTTTCCCTTTTTAAGTTAAATTGGGTTGCATGACTATTAGCCTAATATCCATCAAAGTTAATGGGGCTTTGTCCAAACAAATGGTATCAAAGCCTATGGTGAAGACTCTTGGGCTAAAGTATAAGCATGGAGTGGGCATTATATAGTACAATCGTTGATGTGGCTCATATTACGTTGGGTCATTGCCACAATATTAAATCGTACTATGGTGCAAGCGGGGTTAGTAGCTCTATGGCTTGATGGGTGCTACAATTAATCGATACACAAGTTTACACAATTGGTGATGATTATGAAAGATTTAACTTGCACTGCTTGACAAGTTTCAAGTTATACTCGCTAGTTGTCAGCGAGACAAGTTTCGGGCATACTCGCAAGTTACGTGAGGGAACACAGTCCAAGGTGGAGGTTGTGATAGTTGTTCTCTAAATTTGGGTTCTCCGATTCGGTCCTTACCGGATACGAGTCAAGGTGGAGATTATTAGGATTGTGACTCGAATCCGGCTCACAAGTACTCATGGTTAAGAAAGACAAAAGAGGTAGAAAGGCAAAGGGGGCCTTTAGACCCACATTAAAAAAAGAAAAAGATGGATATATGATTAAATAAGATTGGACTCAAGGCATCAAAAGAGGTTCCTCTTTTGGGTCAAATTGAGTTTCATGACTGTTAACCTAATATCCATCAAAGTTAACCGGCTTTGTCCGAACAAGGGTTTTTCTAAATCTTAAAGATCTGAGTCTCATAAATCCTCAAGAAGTGGTATTCTTCTCCATCATTTTTCGTTCTTTTTTTTTGGGGGAAACAAAAATCCCCAAGTATCACTAATGGTAATGCCAAGCCTTGTTTTTATCCCTCCAGATTATATAGGTTACAAGTCCAATTACTTCTAATTACACATGGAAAAAACTATAAACAATGTTAATTCAAGTACTACTTT
This sequence comes from Agave tequilana, assembly GCA_038442645.1. Lineage (NCBI taxonomy): Eukaryota > Viridiplantae > Streptophyta > Magnoliopsida > Asparagales > Asparagaceae > Agave > Agave tequilana. The sequence goes on along the minus strand of JAVJIF010013601.1, from coordinate 22,322 downwards.
TTTAATATAAGCTATTATATTCAAAATTTCAGCTGAATTTGCCAAAACATGAATTCATGCATTCAGCTGCATGGACATATTACAAAATCAGCAATTCCAATAATCATCCCAAAACCTATTGGATGGCATAATCACTATAACACCCTTATAGAGACAGTGATGATGACAGCAATCATCTTATTACTTTTACCCACGGGCAAAAAGGTCAACAGGGCAGAAATGGAAACTAGTTTAAAAATTATATATCAAAAAACAACTGTCATCGATTAGGATACCTTGTTGACAAACACCCAAACAAATGACGGTTCCAGCTAAAGTCCAGAAGCTACCACCTGAAAATCCAGAAAAGCAATTTATTAAACAATTACTCATTCAAATGCACATTACGATTAATAAAAAGAGTCCCTTTCAGCAGGAAAAGTAAAAACAATGTTTACTCCCAGTTGGCTATATCCTAAGTTAAAATAAGAGCCAAACATGGGCATTTTACACAAATTAATTTATGGGGATGAAATATATCACAGATTCAGGACAAATTTAGTGAAACTAGACCATACTCACCCACCGTATTCCACATAATTCTCTTACTTTCTTAAAGCAATCATGGGCTATCTTGTCCAAATGAACAAAATTTCACCCAAAAGTGTAAATCTTGTAATAGTTGTTCCAACAGTAAATTCAAGATATCAAAAAATTGCATGTAAAAACCTAATCTTTTATGCAAAATACCGAAAAAATCCATAAATAAATAAATAAATAAACTGTTGAAATGGGTAAGAACTTGCAAGAGAACTTTTCCAGGAGAAATCAAAAGAATAAATCCATAGAAATTGAAAGAAACATAAAAATCACATTTCGAGCTCTACTACATTCTAACGATCAACACTCTGTAACAAAATGAGAAAACCTAAATAAATTCAAGATCAAGAATAACTCTCCAAAATACAGCAATTACAACAATCAGAACGCGAGGAAATCGAATCAAAATGGATCAAATTACCTAGATCGAGGCCACAAGCTTGGCGACAGCGAACGAATTCGAGCGAAAGCGATCGAATAGAAACGAGAGCGAAGGAGTCCAGTTGATAGCGAGAATAATCTCACTCCCCATTTCGTCTCCCAAAAAGCTGAGGGTTGTCTCAATTTATATACACAATAAAGAACTTGACGAAATTGCCCATGATTAGTACTTAATTATAAAATTAATAAACACGGTTTAGTTAACAACTGAAGACAATTAACCTACATGATTAATTAAAGACTGGCCTGAACGCGGGGCTCCCGCGCTCTAATTGTCAATAAAAGGCTACGTGTCGGTGTCCGTCGAAATGTCGTCAGCATTTGAGATTGGGATTATTTAAACTGAGAGATTGAATTTTGGGCAATGAAGGGTAGTTTGGGGAATTAAAATTCCGCCTCGTGAAATTTTTTATTTTATTTGATGGAGTTCAGCCTCGGGAACCAAAACGGGAATAGTGGTGGGCCCGCCACGTTCAAACGAGAGTCGAGCCGGCAATTTGAGCCTGCAGGCGCGGGGCGGGTTTCAAAACTCCTAAAAATATTATGAAAAATAGGGCTGGAGAAAATAGGGCTGACGTCAGGGTATGGGGGAAAGGGGTTTCCACCATTTTGTCTAAACTTGGTTAATCATAAAAGAAGGATTTAGAGTTTTTTTTTTTTTTTGAAAGAGAAGAAGAGAGAAAAAAAAAAAGGAGGGCGAAGAGAGAATGAACAGAGGGTGTTTGCAAAGAAAGATGGAAGATGGGTAGGAAGAGGGAGTTGGAAGAAGAAAAGGGAAAAGATGGGGGAGGGGGCGCCTCAATTCGCGAGCTCCCTTCTTTTTTCAGGATGAAAATTGAGTGGAAGAAAATCGAAGCTCAGCTAGCCACGTTAGAGCCAGCTCGGATCTCTTTCGAGCTCGTTGAGATCTCGTCTGTGCGAATTAGATTCTCTTTTCTTTCCTTTTCCTCTGTTTTCTAAGAAAACAAATAGCCCTTAGAAAGCAATGAAAACAAAACACATAATACATGCATCAAAGTATTGCATTGTGTTTACTCTTTGGGCTCCATGTCCTAGGTTCTGATTTGAAGCAAGGTTTCCAAATCCGGAAAGATTTCCTGTAAAAATTATATTTTCTAGAATTCAAGTCTTTTCTAATCTTTAGTTCCTTAGTATTTGGTTAATCTAGAGAATTTCTCTGCTTTATGTCTCTCTCAAATTTGAAGAGTTTTAAACCCAAAATACTATTTATGTTTTGATCCTTACAAGCATCAGAGAAAAGTAGCAAAATTTTAGTTGATTATAGGTTTTCCAACAACCTACATGACCTAAATTGCCTAAATATTTAGTTCCCTCCTAACATTTGCAGGCAAGCATCGAGGTTGAATGAGTATAATAACATTCTTTTTTTCTATGAAGTTTTGACTGACATCATCATGTTTTGTAGTGATAGAAGATTTTTCCCTTTAATAATAGAAGATTATATTTTTATAAGCTTATTATAAAATATAAAGAGTTCATACTGAAGGATTAAGGATCTGTTTGGCTGTTGTAAGTGACCGTAAGTCATAAATCGTAAGTGATGAACTCTTTTAAAATTGTAAGTGAGTTTTACCCAAGTGAGTTTTACGTTATTTGATTGTTATGTGAAATTATAAGTGAAAAAGTATACTATGTCTTACCGTGTTAGGTTGGTATTTTGTAAATCGTAAGTTGAAAAGTTGACCACAAAACTAACTGTTTTGTGATTTAAACATATTAAAAATTAAAATAGTAAAATAATAAAAAGTAAATATTAAACAATGTAAATATTGAAACTATTAAAAAATTAAGATAAATAATAAAAATATTAAATATTAAAAATACTAAAATATTAATATTATAAAATAATAAAAATATTAGATTACTAAATTTTAATAGTAATCTAATATTAATTATTAAAAAATATTAAATATTACAATCTATATAAAATATATTAAATTCAATAATTAAATATTAGATTTCAAAATTTAAAATTTAGTTTAATAATAAAAAATATTAATTTTATACTAAATATTACTAATCTTGTAATAGAAAAAGATTCTAATAATAAAATTTATTAAAATTATTATAATTAAATTCAATAAATTCATGTAATAATTAAATATAATTTTTCATAATTTAAAAATTAATCTAATAATAAAAAATAATCTAATTATAATTAACTGTCTGCAATATAGATTTGCATGACCACAAATTAACTATTTAGACTGCAAGTGCATTTTATGATTTACGGTCCCAAACAAACGGCGAGTTTGGTACCACTTGCAAAACTGCAAGTGGTAAATTTTTTTGAGTTTTACCCAATTTTCCTTGTTTGGCCATCTTTACAGTTTGCAAAGGCAACTTGCAAAATATTTTGCAAATTAAGTGGGTCTCACACTTGGCATTTCCCACGTGCAAAAGCACCCAGGCCTAGCCCTATCTCATAACAATTTTATATTAATATTTTAAACATAATATATAAATAATATACGAATAGTTTATTAATATTGTAATTTATTAATGATTGTAATATTATCACACTATTTATGATTATTTTATTACTATTCTCAATATTTAATTAATATATTATTTTTATGAAATTAGGTTATTAATTTATTATTATTTCATTAATTTTAAATATATTTGCAATTTTTTTAGAAATTTTAATGATCTCACATTAATTTTATTATTAATTTATTAATTTAGATATATTTTTATTAGTATTCTTAATATTTTTATATTTTTATTAGTATTTATTTTATTAAATTTGTTAATATTTTATTAGCATTCTTGAAATTTATTATTTATTATAATTTGATTAATTATATATATTTGCATTTTTAATAGAATTTTTAATTATCTTATATTAATTTTTTTAATATTCATTTTATTACTTTTATTAAATTAATTATTATATTATTATTTAATAATTTTTTGATACTATTTATTAGTATTCTTAATATTTTAATTTTTATTAATATTTATTAATATTTCATTACTGTTTCATTATTTCTTAATAATTTTATGAATATTTTATTTTATTAATTTCATAAAACTTTGATTAGTATTCATAATATTAATAAATTATAAATATTATTATTATAAATATTATAAATATTTTATTATTAATAATAATATTTTATACCAAATGTATACTGTAATAAAAATATAATATTTAATATCCTTTAATTTTTTAAATACAATATTTGATATTTTATTATGCTTTAGTTTTTAGTTTTTTATTTTAATATTTATTATCTTTAATATTTTACATATTTATATTTTTATTATTCATTTATTAATAATTTTATTAACAATTTATATATGAATAATATATATTATACATTTTAATTTTTAATAGTAGATTTACTTTAATGAAAACAAACAATCTTTAAATCACCGGTACAGTCGATTTTGTGGTCAACTCTCCTACTTACACTTTTACAGTACTAACTAAACACCGTAATGCACAAACTTTCTCACTTAGGAGCTGTTTGGATGCCCAGAAGAGGGTGGAAGTGAGAAAGTGGGAGAATGATTTTTTTTTTTCATTTTAAAAAATGAGAATTTGTGTTTCTTTTCCGTTGTTTGAATGGTATTGAGAGTGTAAATGATGTTGGAATTGAAGAATATGAAAGGCGAATCTTCGAGTTGAATTATGGCGAGATCCGTTGATCGAATCAACTGGATGATGGTTGGAGTGTGTTCTCCTTCCATTGGTGATGAACGTGGTATATTCACATGTTCAATTCCGACTTCGAATGAATGAGATATTCAAGTCCAAAGTTTGCCTAATTCAAAGCCAAATGGGACTAAAGGAAGCTAAAAGCATTTAGTCCCACATTGGCCGTGTGATGGAAGCTTATGGAGTATAAATAGAGAAAATTGAGAACAAAGGGCGTGCCCTTTGGGTACTTGGAGTTTTCGCGCGCGAAAAGGAGGGAATTATGCTCGCACATGCGTGCGTGCGCCGCGCGCGCCGCCGCCGCCGCCGCCGGTGCAGGGGTCTGGGTTCGGGTTCGGGTTCCCTACCTGGACTGGTTCTTTTTGAATTGGGTTTCAGGGTATTGGCCGAACAGATCCGCTCCACTCCACTACCCAATCCGCTCCAGCCCGCCAACGGGTGTCCGCGCGAACGGATCCGAACCGTTCGCCAACCGCTGTCGGAAAACCGACCGTGCGGTTGGGCGTTTGAACGGTGCGACGGTTCTGTCCGAACCGTCGCAACTGGACTTTTGGCGGACGAGAATACCCTTCCGGAGCGCTATAAATAGCGCTCCAGAGGTTCATTCTCAGACACACCAACAGAGTTTGAACACACTCTCTCTCTCTCTATACTGAGTTCTGAACTGTTCTTCAAACGTTCTGAACTGTGCTTCCAGCGTGAAGTGGGAATCCGCGACTTCCAGCGTGAAGTGGGAATCCGAAGCGATTTCCTAAAAGGAGATTCTGCCAAATTATTCTGAAAGAGGAATCAGAAAATTCAACATATTCTTTTATAAGAATTGTTGTCTGAATCTGGTACTTCTGAAGAAAGATATTCTTCAACCTTCCTTCGTCCTCAACAGTGGGTGCTCCTCCAGAGAGTAAAGGCAAATATTCGTTTGAAATTTGTCCAGTAAAGACAAATATTCGTTTGAAATTTGTCCTTGTACCGCTGCTTCAAAGATCCTGTGAAGGTACTGGTTGACTACGGTTCGACCGTACGGTGATTTGGTAGTGCTATCCAAATACCGTGAAAGAGTGTTGTATCTTGGGAGACCAGCGTCCATTATCCCGTTAGCACCAGTGCGGGGACGTAATTGTCTTAAGGAGATTCGCTTTAAGCGTACCTCACTCTAAATACTGTATAAGTGGATTAAGTCCTTTATACAGGGGATATACTTTACAGTATATCGAGACTGACTTAGTTTCAGTCTAATTGGTGCTTTAACCAAGGAAGGAAATTGAAAGGTGGTTCTTAAATTAAGGAACGTTCTATTGAACAGAAAACCTCTCACCTGATATTTGCCGACCTGACCAATTAGATTGTTGATATCTCAGTGATCTTGATTAGTTATCAGATTGATTCTTGTTAAGCAGAATACCCACAATCTTAGACAATTATCGTTTCTTACTTCTGTTCTGCTTGAACTTGCAGAAAATGTCTGAGACAAATCAAGATAGCTCCAGCAAGGCAACAAACATGCAGCTCCAAAGTTTGATGCCTACTCCACTTCCTAACCCGAAGCCGGGAAAGCCAGGAAAGTTTATGGCACAGAATTCAAGAGGTGGCAACAGAAATATGCTCTTCTACTTGACTACTCTTCATCTGGCCAAATTCTGCAGGAGGATCCACCAGAACCCGGAACTGATAGGGACTCAGTCCTTGCAGTCGATGCTTGGACACAAGGTGGCTTCCTTTGCCGAAATTATGTTCTTAATGGACTGGATGACTCTCTTTACAATGTCTACAGTCCTATCACTACGCAAAGAAGTTATGGCCAGTCTTGACAAGAAATACAAGACTGAAGATGCTGGTACCAAGAAGTTCGTCGTTGGACGATTTCTGGAGTACAAAATGGTGGATACCAAGACTGTCATCAGTCAGGTGCAAGAGTTCCAACTTATCTTGCACGAAATAGAGGCCGAAGGTATGATTTGTTGGCCAAGAGGTTACACTCTCCAATTGTTTTGTGTTTTGATGATGACAAACCAAATATGAGCTATTTTGTACTAATAAAGTTTGTTAAGATGAGTTTCAGGTTTTGTACCATGTTTAGAGACCAGTTGCTTAGCTATTGCAAGAACTTCTAAGTTCCACCAAGCAAGGAAGGCAAATTGCACATTAAGGAAGGATCATAGAAGAGAAGGCACTAGCAAGGCATTGGATGGCTCAAAGACGTGAAGATTGCTCAGAGGTCCTTAGGTTTTGTATTTTTAGTTTTATAGCTTGTTAAAGAATAGAGATTAGGTTTGAAGCTCAATCACACACGTTTTTGCGCATATACTATTTCTTAGTTTATTTCCTATAAAATATACAAAAATATTTTAGTACAAAATCTTTTTTCTACAAATTTCTTTTCATGTTACATACTGAATTTCCTGTTTAAAATAGTTTTGTTAAAAATATTTTTCTTCTCAAAATTCTGTCTTTATTTCGTTTTCTGACCTGATCCGGTCGACCGGCAGTCTACCGATAGTCGACCGAGTCTGTGTCAGGCTGGTCCGGTCGACCGGACCAGTCGACCGAGGTCCTGGCAGAATGCACGTATCCGTGTGTATGTCTGTCGGTCGACCGGGGCAGTCGACTGATATTTATTTTGAGTCACAGTTTGTATCAGTCGACCGGGGTCGTCGACCGATAACCTGTAACGGTCGGAATTTTGTACTACCCGTCGACCGGCCCGGTCGACCGATGTAGCCGTTTGAACAGTAACGGGCAGATTTTTAAGAGCTGTTTATTTTTTGTCTTTTGTGTTTAAAAATTCGTTTAAGGATATATTTTTGATCTAATTACCTCCTAAACATCAGTAAATATATTTTATCCCTAAACCCTAGCCCTCTCCTATAAATAAGGGTGTTTGGGGAGAGATTGGTTACAACATCAATTATTGCTAAAAATTCAAAAGTTTAAGACTTTCAAAGTTCTTGGTTTTTGAGCTAAATTCTCTCAATTTCTGAGGGTTTTCAAAAGTTTTTCTCTGATTTCAATTTCTTTTCCTTACACACAAAAGAGCTTCATTCCTACTCAATATTCTCTAAGGACCTTTGTAAGGGAAGAGATATTTGAAAGAGAGTTGTGGTCTTTTGACTACCAAGGAAATTACTTGTACTGAGATTGTGGAGTTGGGTACTCCATTGTAATTGAGATCTTTGTGATAGTGGAAGTAGCTAGAATCCTTCTGGGGAAGGCGGGGAGTAGAGCTGGGTGCTCGAACCTCGATAACATATCCTTGTGTTTGCGATTGGTTTACATTCTTGCATTCCTTACTCTACTTTGCTTGCACTTATTACTTGCTCATCATATTCATTGTCATACTTGCTTGCATTCATCTTGTGACTCTTGCTTGGTGATTGTTGTAGCTTTAATTTTTTAAATTGCCCTTTGATTAGCATCATCACCTATCACCCCCCTCTAGGTGTTTTCAATGGTATCAAGCTTGGACTCTAGGTTTGGCTTAACATCCATAGAGAGATCCTTAAAATATTGCTAATCAACATTTTCATTCATCCATTCATACACTAGTAAACATGGCCGATAACATCAAAACCCCTCCTAAATTTGATGGACTTAATTTCCCAATTTGGAAGGTTAGGATGACTATATTTTTGCAATCTCTGGGTAGCTTAGTGGCCAAGTCCTTGACTAAACCCTATGTAGCACCCGATTGTGATGAGAGCACTTGGACCGACTTCAACTTTAGAGAATATGAGGCTAACTCCAAAGCCCAAAACTCCCTATTAACCGCCTTGAATGAGGATGACCTTACACGGGTAATTCATTGCCAATCCGCCTATGAGATTTGCAACACTTATTGGTCACACATGAAGGGACTTCACAAGTCAAGAGAGCTAAGATAGATCTCTTGAGGTCTCAATATGAATCATTTAAATGCTAGATGATGAATCATTGATTGTATGATTACTCATTTCACTAAAATTACAAATGGTCTTTCTTCATTAGGTGACGTCATCTCCACGATCAAGGTGCGCAAAGTGATACGGGCTCGTTCCTTCTTCATGGGAGATCAAGGCCACCCCTTAAAGGAGTTGAACGATAAGGACGAACTGGACATCATTAGTCTCATGGGAACCTAAAGACCCATGAGATGGAGAAGAAGGCAAGAGAAGAGGCCACTACTTCAAAGAAGAAATCCATAGCTTAGACTTCATCCACCAATGATGACGATGAAGATGACGAAGAAGAAGATGAGGAGCTAACTCTACTTGTGCGAATGTCAAGAGTTGTACCGAAAGAACAAGTTCAACTTCCGAGAAAATTCGAAGGCAAAGAGGAGCGGAAGATCATTTGCTATAATTGCCGCAAACCCGGACATATCATGGCGATTGTCCGGAGTTCAAGAGAAGATGACTTCCTCCTTCAAGCCAAAGAACCGGAGGAGAAGAAAGCCTACAAAGCAACATGGGATTCGGAAAGCGAGTCCGAAGAGGAGGTGATCAAGCTAATATGTGCTTCGTGGCAACACCCTAATAACCCCTCATCCCTTGATGATGAAGATGATGAACTAAGTAAGGAAGTTCTAGTTCATGCCTTTGTAGAACTTTCTGAACTTATGATAATAAGAAACTTGAATGCATAAAATGTACAAAAAGAAGTTGCTTTTCCTAAGAATCCTTGCGCATTGTTTCTAAGAAAAAGATGATATTTCTTCTAATTTCATTTCCATGCAAAGAATTTTGTGCCTACAAGAGTACTTGTAGGCAAAATCTCCTATTATTGATGAAAAAGAATTTCTTCTTTTAAATCCAAAATGAATGTGTTGACACTTAAAAAAGACAAGATTCTCATTGGTCCGAACGATGTCTAAACTTGTTGACATTTACAAAAGACAAGGGACAAGACGAGCTGAAGACCAGTTTTCACCCACCTCCAAGGGACAAGGAAGCGGCTTGGACTCCACTGATCCAGCAAGCAGAACAGTGAACCCGGATTGTTTCTAACAGACCTCAGCAGGTCTAAGATGCTAGCATTTAGCATTACATTAGCCCAAGGAGATAGCCTCGATTGAGAGGCTAGCATCATCCAACTTCGCCAGGAAGCTAACTGACAGCTTCGCCGAAAAGCCTCTTTTCGGACCTCGCCAAAGATTGCCTCTAGCTCCGCTATGAGCTTTAAAGCGGGCAGCTCCGCTATCAGCCTGCTACGGTCAACCTTTGACCAATCAAATCTCCTGATGAGATTGGATTCAATCAAATCTAATCCAATCAGGATTCAAATATGGCAGGTGATTGCCGCTATCTCTTGACTCTCTTGAAACGAGTAAGAGGATCAAGGAGAATCTCCCAGCGATATGGAAAGGATCAAAACAGATCAACCGACCCCAATTCTAGCTCCGCAGAAGCTATCCTAGCCTCTCAGCAAGGCTACTTTTCAGATTCAAACAGATTCGGTTCAATCTGTTTCCATATCTTCAAGGGGACGATTATACCCTTGCTCTCCCTATAAATAGCCCGTCAGGGGCACAAGGGAGAGAGGATCGCACAAGAGAGAGGATCACACAAGAGAGAGGATCGCATCAGGAGAGAGAAGACTCCACAAGCAGAGACTTCTTCATAACGCATCGTGCGTTCTCTAATTCAGAGACCTTCCAAGAGAAATACTTCTCTTTTCAGGGTGGTGATACCCTAGCAACCTCTTTTCTTCAAGGAATCTCCGAAACCAGGCGAGAAGGAATTCCTCACAGAAGGCGGTTTTGAGAAGTAGCAAGAGGGTTCTACCAATCCTCTATTCTCTGATTCCCGGAACCAGGCGAGAAGGGAATCTCATCGCTCGCATCGTCAAAGGGACAAAGTGGTCGCGCGCTGACCAGACTCCTATCGGCACATTTTCCCAGAATCTCTGAGGAGATCTACTTGTAATCTTTTGAGAATACTTGTAATTTAGCTCCTCAAACTTTTATTTGTAAGTTTTCCCCCTTTGCAAACATAATGGAAAACAAGATGGCGACTCCGCTGGGGATTGTATTCTCCTCTGCTGAGAATCAAGTGTCGCAATGCGGGCGAACAGACCTTCGGGTCTATCTCTGAATTCAGAAAAGCCGGTGCAGCCAGATCTTCTCTGGCTAAATCTTCAAGCAAAGTCTCTGCGGAGACGGAAAAGTTTCTCTGCAAACCTGCCGCAGTTCTCTGGCGCAACAAGAAAACATGCCCGCAGCCCAGATCCTGCACTTTTGAGAACCTGGCTATCCAGGTCGATCAAGGAAGATTTGAAGAAGTCCTCTCTGGGGGTGGCCTGACGCTTCGAGCACGGAAGCACAGGAAGGTCTTCATGGCCAAGGTTTCAAATCAGAAACCAGAGGCAGGATCTTGCCAGCACCCCACAGCCCCGCTTGTGGCTATTCAGTTCCTTGCGAACCTAGGCGTCCCCTGTCAAGGCTGATATGGAAGCCTAAACAGGAGTCTTCAACCAAAGCTTCCGGAGTAGTCATGCCGAGACTGCGCCTCTCCCGCGAAGAAAAAGGGTAAGATGCCCATCTGCCTGACGATGCTGCCAGCCATGAAGTCACGACGGCAATCATACCGTCACCTAAATCAAGGGCAGCAAAGCCTCTTGTCAGCTTCGCTTTCACAAGCGAAGCTATTGTACCGCAACGAATTCACTGGGTTCGCGGCCGCAAGGCTAAGACCGCAGTGTTATCTGAGGTTGATCCCCTTCGCAGCAGAATAGCGGGCAAGGCACCACAGCGTGCTCCGCTCCCCAATTCATCAGGCACTAAGCTCGCACCCATCGGTGAAGCTAGCGCCAAAGTACTATTCAGTACTAATCCCTTCTGCAGGGATAAGAGGAACGGAGCATTATCCCTTGTACGCTCCAGAAAGGCCTCTCCACGGGGTTGTTCAGGCTCTGTTGAACCTAACCTGCGACAATTCTTGGCAAACAAGCGGGAATTGGAGTCTCTCCAAACCACCTCCCCTTGTTGTCAAAAAGGATGCCGACTTGTGACAATCCATTCAGCAGCCCGTTGTCGGCAATATCCAATCAAGGCTGCATCTCCGCACAGTCAATCGGCGTTTAACCGGTTGTCCACACATGCCACAAAGAAGCATCATGAAAGGAGTGCTTCGCTAGGCCCAGCCTTCGCGTCCGTCAACATGACAGGAAGAGGACGAGAGCGACACAGGGAGGGTCATACATCTGATGATACCCCTTTCGGCTCCCCAGATCCAGATTATAGCCCGGGCTTGGGTGAAGTCTTGGTGAAGAAAGAAGGTGTTTTTCGAACACCAGATCCAGGGTGGCGATACCCTATAATTATGAACAGCCTTCCTCCTCGACGGTCCCAACCGTGCCACAACTTAGGCGGTCGCCCCAATCATCTGATGGAGAAGATGAAGACAGCGGGTATGCCTCTTCAGCAACGGTCAGTTCTGTGCGAACGAACAAAGCATCGGTTAATATGGCCGATAACGCCAATGACGATCTTCGTCGGCGTTTGGAAGCTCAGGAGCAGACCTCTAGAACTCAGCAAGAGGCCCTGGACAATATTCAACAGATGCTCGCTCAGCTCCTCAGCAACCGGAATGATGATACCGGGAGTAATCATGACGAGGAGGGACATCTCAGCAATGATCCGCCCAAGACGGAGAGATCTAAGGGAGGCTCTTCCCTGGATGCCGAAGTCCTTAAAGGCCTTCAAGCTCAAATTTCATCCCTGGCTCAGAGGGATGAATTAAAGAAAGTAGGGGCAGTTCGTCCTTACCCACTGGAGTGGGATTCGGTGCCATATCCGCCAAAGTTCAAACCACCAACGTTGCATACGTATGATGGTAAGAGCTCGCCCAATCAGCACATCTACTATTTCCGGTCTCAGACTGGTAATGTTATAAGCAATGATGCCATCATGGCTAGGCTGTTCATTGGCACCTTAAAGGGAGTGGCGTTCGACTGGTTCCGAAGCCTCCCTCCGGGCTCTGTCAATTCCTGGATTGACCTAGAAACTCGGTTCCTCTCTCGCTTCTATGAGGATGACACCGAAGTGACCATGGACAAACTCCTCTCCACTGTGCAGAGGAAAGGCGAATCTGTCCGTGAATACATTGAGCGTTTCAGAAATCTATCTCTGATGTGCCCAGCAGGGATGCCATTACCATGCTCTTACAGACATGCAGGCACAACTTCTTGATCAAGTAGAAGTCCGCATGGGGGCTGTCAAAGCCCATACTTGGAAGGAATTGGTCGAACAAGCTGAGATAGCCGAGAAATCGGCTAAGAAGTTTGAGCCATCCGCCCCTAGAAGCAAATGGGGCGCGAACAACAAAGGGCGTAGCGATCTCCCGCAGTCTTCTCAAGCTAAAGGGAAGGAGATTATGTCCGTCGAGCTGACCGGGGACATGCAGTCAAAGGCCAAGAAGAGCGGCGTCAACAGCCAGGAGCCTAAATTCCCTCCAAAACAGTATTCCTTCAGAGATGATCAGGTGGTCACGATATTCCATCTGCTCCACAAAGGAAATAAGATGAAGCTACCGGATGCTCGGCGTCCTAATGAGATCGGGCGCACAAATGACCCCAAATACTGTCTTTATCATAGGATGGTCCATCATCCTACTGACAATGCTATGTCCTCAAAGACAGGATACAAGCCCTAATAGATGCCGGCGTCCTCACATTGAAAACGGAACAGAAGAAGTCACTGCCAATATGGTGACTCTTGAGTTCGGCACTGCCCAGAAGGTCACAGTTCCCGACGGACCTATTCAGCCTCGGCACACGGTTGGAAGTCAAGCATCCTCCAGCCATGACTCAATACAACAAGGGTCTCGTCCCTTTGACATTGGAGACGGGGGAAGTTATGTGGATACACCCTGACCTCGTCCAAGACGTACAGCGGATGTCGAAGGACTCCAGCAAAAAGGGCAAGTCCTGCAATGTCATCTCTGTTTTGCCAGATGATGGTAATCTTACTTCGGCTTCCGTCAGTGATTCGAAGAAGAGAAGCATGCTTGCACAGCGCAGGCAGATGCGCCTCAACAGACGGGCACCCGGTCTGGAAAATCATACTTAAGGCAGTATGACAAGTCCACTGACGAGATACAACAGCAAACGACGTCAGTACCAATGCCGGCATCCACTCCAATTCAGCCAGCCAAGGGAAAGGAGAAGCCTAAGGAAGTGCGGTTCGACCATGCGTTGAAGAAACCGTCAGTCCAAGGTTTAGCCACGCCCTTCCGCTTTGATATATTGGCTCACTTAGCCAATATCCCAGCTCGTATCACAATACACGAGCTCCTTCGTCTCTCTAAAGAGACAAGAGAAGCACTCAGAGATGCGTAGCCAACTCAAGTCCTTTCTGACATACATGCCTGAGGTTCCTGGTGATGAGATCCGGCCTTCCTGCTCAGAGTGCCATCACGCACAATCAAAGGTGCCTGCTATCACCTTCACGGCGGAAGATATGCTTCTCAAGGACAACAAGCACGATCGACCTCTGTACTACACCGGATATATTGGTTCAACATGCATTGAAAGAGTACAAGTCGATCTGGGGTCTGCACTCAGCATCATCCCCAAAAGGCTCCTCTATTTTCTCGGCATACCATTGTACAGGTTGTCCGCAACCACCACTACAATATACGGTTTTAACGCCGGGAGCAGCCATCCGCTTGGAAAGATTCGGCTCCGCTGCAGAATCGGAAGCTTGAAGTCAGAAGTGACATGCTATGTCATTGATGCTGACACATCATATAACTTGCTGCTAGGAAGACCTTGGATCCATGCCAACTGGATCGTTCCTTCACACACCCTCCACCAATGCTTCAAATATGTTGAAGATGATGTGACAGTACGAACTGTCTTCGCTGAAAAGCAACCCTTCAAGGGGGTGGAAAACTACTTCACCGACGCCCTCCTGTATCAAGAGGCCGACGGAACGCCTGCAGAGCCATTGCCAGACGATGATGAAAGTGGCAATGAGGCGGATTCAGAATCCGAAACAGGCGTGCCAGCCATTTTGATTGGCGAACCAATTACAGCATGTTTCCCTCAATGACCCCCAATGTAATATCCCTTCTGATGAAAAGGGTGAATGGGTAATTAATGAGAGTATCTCTTTTGGTTATCCTGCGAGTATTGGGTCAATTAAATCCATCATAGAGGGCTCTCTGCACATGCCCGTACATGAGTCAAGTTCGGCTACTACATCTGTGGAGGTTATAGAAGGGGCCACGCTGGTAATCCCTCCATCCAAACAAGGTCAGTTGCCGATAATCTTCGGTAGAACCCAGCCACGGGGACCTGCAGCTACAGAGTCAAGCTCGGACTCAGAAACCCCACAGTTCTTCCGTTATGCGCAACCGGCACGCCATATTATGGAGAAGATGGGATATGACTTGAAGCAGGCAGGCGGCCTGAACTTCAGAAAAGGAAGACACAGCTTGATGCGTAACTCCGTCCCAAGAGGGAAACCTGCAAATTACTATGATAGTACACGCAGGGGTTTAGGTATGTCACACCCACATCATCAGTAACGGTTCAAGTCAAAGACGACGAACCAATTCCATTACAGTCGAGCTCATCTGCCGAGTGGGACTCTGACATCAGCATAGGAGGAATGTTCAACGGCCTCACTGTGAATATGACTTCAGCCAGTCAATTGGAACCTGCAGAAGCTACTGATGAGGAACCTTGGGCCCAGCAATTAAGTCTCCAATGGGAAAAGCGGTTCGAGCTGCGCGAGCCACCTACCGAAGACAAGGTGATCCAGGTCAACTTGGGTAGTCAAGATCACCCCAAACCTATTTTCATAAGTGAAAGCTTATCACTCATCGAAAAGGAAGAATTGATAATGCTCGTAAAAGAGTATATAGATGTCTTCGCCTGGAGCTATGAAGACATGCCCGGACTTGATCCACAGGTCGCCATGCACCGTCTAAACATCAAGAACGACGTTAAGCCGTCAAGCAGCAACAACGTCGGTTCCGCCCAAACATCATGGAGGCTATTGAAGCCGAAGTTCATAAGCTCATTGCTTGTGGCTTCATCCGGGAGGAACAACATCCAGACTGGGTAGCTAACATCGTCCCCGTCCTCAAAAAGAACGGGAAAAATACGGATCTGCATCGACTACCGTGATCTCAATACGGCCTGTCCCAAAGATGAATTCCCACTGCCGATCACTGATGTCATGATCGACAACACATGCGGGTTCGAGAGGATGTCTTTCATGGATGGCTTCTCAGGGTACAACCAGATCAAGATGTATCCTGATGACGAGAAGCATACTTCTTTCCGAACGCCATTGGGGGTATACTGCTACACTGTGATGCCCTTCGGACTGAAGAACGCCGGAGCAACCTACCAGCGGGCGATGAGCATGATCTTCCGCGACCATCTCCGAAAGACGGTGGAATGCTATGTTGACGACATTGCCGTCAAAAGCCGCAGCAAAAATGAACATCTTCGCGATCTGAGAACGATGTTCGACATAATGCGGGCTCATCAGCTGAAAATGAACCCGACAAAATCCTTCTTAGGAGTATCCAGCGGCAAATTCCTTGGGTTCATTGTCACATCAAAAGGGATCCATCTGGACCCAGACAAAGTCAAAGCCATCCAGGACATGCATCCACCAAGGAATCTCAAAGAGCTCCGAGGCTTGCAAGGCAGATTAGCCTACATCAGAGATTCATAGCAAATCTTTCGGGCCGTTGCCAGCCCTTTACCCGTCTCATGAAAAAGGGTACTGCCTTCATATGGGACCAAGCTTGTCAAGAAGCCTATGAAGAACATTAAGAGGTATCTCACAAAACCTCCGGTCTTAGTGGCCCCTACATCAGGGAAACCATCCTTGCTTTATGTAAAAGCTCTGGACTACTTCCTCGGTGCCCTCCTCGCTCAAAGGACGACAATGGCCATGAGCAGGCCATTTATTATCTGAGCAGGACTCTCATAGGAGCGGAATCTCGCTACAATCCTATTGAGAAAGAGTGTTTAGCTCTCGTCTTCGCTGTCCAGAAGACACGACATTATTTGGTTGGCCAAACCATACATGTCATCTCCAGGTGAACCCTTTACGTCTTCTCATGACGAAGCCAGGGTCGCTGAATTCAAGGTTGGCTAAATGGGCACTTCTGTTGTCTCAATACGACATGACCTTTACTCCTCAGAAGGCAGTTAAAGGCCAGGCCCTTGCAGAGTTCTTAGCTGCTCATCCAGTTCCAGAACATTCAAAACTTCACGAAGACATCCCTGATGAAGTCTTCGAGTCTAATGCAACCTCAGCAGAGGAAGTGTGGCAGATGTTCTTCGACGGAGCATCGCGGATGGGCCCCAAAGGGAAGATTATTGCCGGAGTGGGGTTGTGTTCATCTCCCCACAGGATCATATCCTTCCCAGAGCATTCTCCTTGACAGAATCATGCTCTAATAATGTAGCGGAATATAATGCTCTGCTCATCGGCCTCCAGCTCGCCCAGGGAATGGGGGTACGCTACCTCGAAGCTTATGGCGATTCAAAACTGATCATCAATCAGGTTAAAGGCGAATACGAAGTCCGCCATGAGGATTTGGTGCCCTATTACCATACAGCCATCGAATTGGCTAGCCTATTTGAAGGCTTCTACATCGGGCACGTGTCCCGATCTCAAAATACCAAGGCGGATGCCCTCGCTGCATTAGCAACAACGCTAGCCTTACCGGCCGACACGAGTATCACCTCACAGTCGCAACCCGGCATCTCGTATGCTCCAAGCATATGCTAAGGATCCAAGAGGTCCATAATATCTTCGTGGGTCTTGAGCCGAGGGATTGGCGCTTCCCTCTCATTGACTACGCTCTGCACGGTCTGCTTCCAGACGATCCCAAAGAAGCGGCGTCCATCAGACGAAGGTCGCTCCGTTTCCACTATGATCCAACCTTGAAGACACTTTACCGTCGTTCATATGACGGTGTCCCTCCTCCGTTGTCTCTCTCATTCAGAGGCACAGGAAGCGCTCCAAGAAGCGCACGACGGCATTTGCGGAGCTCACCAGCCGGGTCCAAAGCTTAAAGACAGGCTGCACAGACTTGGGTACTACTGGCCGACCATGATGGCCGATGCCACCCAATATGCACGAAGGTGTAAAGCGTGCCAAGTCCATGCAGACTTCATTCACCAACCTTCGGAATTGCTCCACCCTACTGCTGCTTCATGGCCATTTGAAGCATGGGGAATCGATGTCGTAGGGCCAATCAGTCCCTCTTCGGCAAGAGGTCACCGGTTTATCCTGGCAATAACCGATTACTTCTCAAAATGGGCAGAGGCCACACCGTTGGCCGAAGTTTAAAACCTCCAATCTGGTTAGCTTCATCAAACACCATGTCATCCATCGATTTGGTGTACCCAGACGGATCATCCATGACAATGGTCCCCAATTCGCAAGCAAGGTTCTATCGGTTCTGCGATAAATACCGAATTCAGAATGTGGCTTCAACCGCCTACAATCCTGCCGCCAACGGCTTGGCAGAGGCATTCAACAAGACAATCATCAAGCTGCTCAAGAAGTTTGTCTCCTCGAACAAGCGAGATTGGGACGAAAAGCTCGGCGAATGCCTTTGGGCCTACCGGACTACGGTTCGGACACCGACAGGCAATACGCCTTTCTCCCTGGTATATGGTGTGCGAAGCGGTCATCCCATTGGAAATCCAGGTGCCATCATTGCGGTAGCCTTGACTACTAAGATGACATCAGAAGACAATGATCGCTGCGTCTTCAAGAGCTCGAAGCCCTAGACGAGAAGCGGCTACAAGCTCAGCAACACATCGAGCTATATCAGGCTCGGATGTCAAAAGCCTTCAATAAGAAGGTCAAGCAGAGAGTCTTCCAGAAAGGAGACCTGGTCTTAACCGTCAGACGACCGATGATCATGACGCATAAGACCAAAGGCAAATTTCAGCCTAAATGGGAAGGACCGTTTGTGATAGAGACAGTCTATTCAAACGGAGCATACCGCCTTACAACTGCAGATGGCGACCTCCTCATGATGCCGATCAATGGCAAATTCTTAAAGAAGTATTATCCTTAATCAAGGATCTTGCTCTCGATCAGGTTAACATTACACCTCTGATCGAGATCCGCGCATCCGGAATACGCACAAAGAGAGCCTCTCTCTTTCTCCAAGCTCCATCAAACGTTTGATAGCTGGGGGTTTGCTAAAATCCTAAGGGACCTGCTCCCATTTTGATTTCCTCTCTAGAATCACCTACCAATTCCATCCATAGAATGGTAGGACCACATATATTCCGCTGTTGTTAACATTAAACCTGTGACAGCAATCCCCTCGTTTCTCCCCGTGAGAATGAGACCACCAAAATCACCTACCAATTCTCATCCATAGAATGGTAGGACCACATATATATCTCGCTGTTACGTTAACATTAACCTATGACAGTGATTCCCTCGTTTCTCCCCGTGAAAATGAGACTTTTCCGAACTCCATTGCAATTTTGAGCTTAGTGGCGTCTCAATTGGTTACGTCATTGCGACCTCTGAACCACAGACAGCTAAGTCTCAATCCCGAGTCCTGTTGACATTTACAAAAGACAGTCTCGATACTCGTTGACATTTACAAAAGACGAGTATCACCTATTTTGAGCTTGGTGGCTTCTCAACCAGTTACGTCATTGCGACCTCTGAACTGGCAGATAGCCAGTCTCATCTACCATTGAGCTTAGTGGCGTCTCAATTGTTACGTCATCGCGACCTCTGAACCAACAGACAGCTAAGTCTCAATCCCGAGTCCTGTTGACATTTACAAAGACAGGTCTCGATACTCGTTGACATTTACAAAAGACGAGTATCACCTATTTTGAGCTTGGTGGCTTCTCAACCAGTTACGTCATTGCGACCTCTGAACTGGCAGATAGCCAAGTCTCATCTACATTGAGCTTAGTGGCGTCTCAATTGGTTACGTCATCGCGACCTCTGAACAAGCAGACAGCTAAGTCTCAATCCCGAGTCCTGTTGACATTTACAAAAGACAGGTCTCGATATTTGTCGACATCTACAAAAGACAAGTATCACCCATTTTGAGCTTGGTGGCTTCTCAACCAGTTACGTCATTGCGACCTCTGAACTGGCAGATAGCCAAGTTTCATCTATCATTGAGCTTAGTGGCGTCTCAATTGGTTACGTCATTGCGACCTCTGAACCAGCAGACAGCTAAGTCTCAATCTCGATGCTTGCTGACATTTACAAAAGGCAAGTATCTCCCCTTTTAGCCCTGCAAAGGGCTAACCTCGAGACTGGCAACATCTCAATTGTTATGTCATTGCGACCTCTGAACCAACAGACAGTCATGTCTCATTATCCAAACAGCAAAGACGACAAAGAAAAATTTTTATTAAAGCCAAAAAGATGGGATACATGGAGGAGCATATACAATGGCTTACAGGCATATGGTAAGATCGAATCCGATCCCCGAGCGAAGCTAGCCTCGTTCTCCTGTCATCAGCAGCCTGGGCCAGCGCCTGTGATCTTAGCTCAGCCTCATCGAAGTCCACCGCCTGAGCCAGACGAGCCTCGACCTCCGCCAAAGTCGCCCTCTGTGACGACTCCTGCCGTGCTAATTCCTCACTTTGAGCCCTAAGCTGCTTAAGCCGCGCAGTCTCTTCAAGACGCACCGGTGTACCTTGGATAAGAGGAGATTTGCTTTCCTGATCATCTCCTCGGCCATTCTAATCTTATCTTCGGCATCAAGAAGAGCACTGGTGGAAGCGTCAATTGCACTCCAACCTCTACTTGCTCTGTCTCCAAGGACTTCAGTCAGAGGAGATAGCCTCAGCGGCCTCTTGAGCAGCAGCCGAGCTTCGCGCCTTTGCGCGACAAGATGTGAGAGCCGTTCATCAGCCAAAGACGCTGCGTCTGAACTATACGGCGGCGCCATTCCTCCACGTCCTTCTCAGGTCATCTACCAGGAGTTCCAGAGCAGCAGCTTGATGGTACCCCTCAAAGTCCCGGATACACTCAATGCCACGGGAGAGGACCATCTTCAGCTTCGAGAATGGCACAGGCGAACCCTTCAAGACTAGACCGATAGTCTGCTCCAAACTGTTATAGAAGCTGTCGACCAGATTACCGATGAAATCATTCTCAGCTTCATCAACCCTTGAGACAACCTCGGAGCAATCTACCAACCCAGCGGACCCCGCCGCAGAAAAAGAAGCGGGAACGTCGACAGCAGCAGGGCAAGCCAAAGGTGACCTCGGCGGAGTCCTCAGCGACACCAGCACGCCAGCCACCGCGGAGGAGGACTGGCAACCACCTCTGGACAGCACAGCCAACCACCTGAGTTGGGGAGGCAGGGTCTGGTGATCACCGCCCCACTCCATACTCGCCGCATCTCACTCGGTGTAAAGGCAATCTGTGGGACTGCCGTCTCCACAACCCCCGACCTCTCAGTTGTCATGGGCTGATAAGAGGGGAGGTCGCCATAAACAGCGCGTCCAACATGGCAACATCCGCGCGCGGACGAAGCACTCAACCTACCCTCTGATCTTCCAGGGGAAGTCTCCGGCTCCTTCAAAGCCGACGCATCTTGAGGCCGAACACCTACACAAAGAACATGGTCAAAAAGCGGATGCAGTAAACAAGAGGAGATCAAAAGGTCGTCATTTTACCAAAGGCTGATGTTACTTCGTCAGCCTCATCAGTCTCTAGGGGTTTCATCGCGAAGTTCTTGCGAATCAACGCGGATAGCCGGCCTGCTCGCCGATTCCTCCGCAGACCACCCGGTAGAGCTGGATGCCATAAGACTTCCTTTAGAAGTCCCGCGCCCCCACGGCCAATGTCGGCCCATCACCTCCAGATTCCTCCGAGCGAGTAAAGGAACCGGCAGCAGCCCTATAGGCGAATAGAGGATCATATTGGTCCCTTCGCTCCCATGCTCCTCAGCTCCTGCAACAAAAAGCAAATGATGAGTTATTTAAAGTGCGCTGAAGGCATATTAGACGGGGGGCCAATCTTACCAGTAGTCGTTTCAGCAACCGACGGCTCAGCCACTAATGGAGCAGCAGAAGGAGGCGCAGCGAGGGCTCACCCTCTACCACGATGGTAGGAGTCTGGCGACGGGGCCTCTTCGCCGACGACTTCCTACGGGATCCACTCCCCGCTTCCTTTTGAAGTGGACATCAGAGTCCTCTTCTTCCACTTCCTCCACATGTTTGTGAGGGAGCTGTCCCCCTACACCAGACCCGGCTTCACGAATATCAGTTTCGTGGGCATCAGCCCTTGTCTCTGCCTCGAAATAAGGGCTTCCCGCATCAGAAGCCCCGCTGTCATCTACAGCGATGAACTCCTCTATGCAGAACACGGACTCGTTTGCCCTCCATCTTATCAGAAGCCTTCTGCTCATCCGATGAGAAATTAACTTCACACCTGAACGGTTGGCATTAAACCCAGCAGGCGTGGAGTTCGAAGCCGCATACCATTGGCAGAAACACAGGGTCGTCCAAAGGCCGGGATCCCTCAGCGGCGTGCGCAGCCGCGCTCCAGTGTCATTCGCGGTAAAGACCGCCAACCACGAGCCCCATCAATGAGGCTCCCCATGAAAGCCAGGTCCGGATTGGGGTTGCCACATACAACTGATCATACCCAAATTGGCGG